>OOFE01003388.1:21273-31525 GCA_900323365.1 Monocentris japonica
CCCACCCCCCTGTGTGTGTGTGTGTGCGTGTGTGTGTGTGTTATCAAAGGCACCAATTGCTATTGTGCATCATATATATGCTGGTAATGCTCTCATTGGAATATTTCACAGTCATCTTTTAACATCATTAAGCATCATTACTATTTTTCACACTACACATTCATAGCCCAGTTAGCCTCAGTCCCCTTAGGCTAAAAGATGGCCCAGAGGCCAGGCCATTGCCCAGACCAAGGCAAACCTCTTGAATTCTTTTGTTGACCCCATAAAGTCGGGGCTAACCCTGGCCCACAGCAGTGCTAAAGTCAGGGTTAGCCCACTTTAACCTTGGGTTAAAATAGTCCTAGTATGCAGTTAGCCCCAGGATTAACTGTGAAATCAGCCACAAGATATAATGACTAAAGGATACAGTACAGGGCAATAGAACTGTGAAAATATTTCTATCCTTTCTTGAGGGTTTGAGATAAACAATTGCTGGTAACATTGAGGAAATAAAAATGTGCACAAATAATTTATCAGAACCTGCCAAGTGTGGATAAATGAGGTTCTACTCTAACTACCGTACCTACATTTACATTTGAGTCTACTTCTTCCCCAGGTATCTGTCACAATGTGGTAGAAATAGTTTGTTTTTCAGATGTCTTAAAACAGCCATTTGTTTCAAGGAAGAATAAAAACAATGCAAATTACCTATTGCTAGTTGCTTGCAACCTGCAATCCATATTGGTTTCAATGAGCAATACTAACAATGCTAATATGTTTTGAAGTTAAATTGTGAGGAGTAACATTACAGTGGCCAAATTTCAAGTTTAGCTTGTCAAATATGTACAGTATGACTTCATGTCACTTGCCTTTTGTCTGGAAAATCTTTGAAAAATCTTGCTAAAAGACTGAAAATGCATCCAAGAGTGTGAGTGTGTCAGAATTTGGCCACTGTTGCGTTACCCAGTGAAGAAAATAATACACTTAAAATAATTCAAAATGTCAATGTATCCTGTTAGACATTTCAAGACATTTCAACACTGTTGAGGATTTGTATTTAGGTTATTACAATGTGGTTTCATGTGGTTTCTCTCATTTCTTTTTGCCTCCCTCTTTTTAATGTCTTCCTCTCTTCTCTCTGTTTCTCAGAACTGACAAGCGAGCTGAAGGTGAAGCCTCCAGGCAGAAGCCAAATGGGTGTGTAACCCCCCCCCATTCTCTTATCCTCCTTCTTATATTTCTATGTCTCCCCCATCTTCTTTCTCTCTCACTTCTCTTTCACATTCTCTTATCCCCCTGACTATATTTGTACCTCTTGTATTATTGCTGTCTCTTGGTTTTGAAGACAGAAAGACAGACACATGTTTACGTCTCTCTGTGCTAGTTGGTCTTTGCGGCACTCAACCTCAACCCCCAATCGACCGTCTCTCATGGCCTGTGCTTGCATCCCCTTCCACCCTCCCTTCCCCCAAGGGACAGATCCCCACTAGGAGGAGGTAGTTTCTGTGACAAACCATAGGAGGGCTGCTTCCTGGCTCTGTGTGTGTGTGTGTGTGTGTGTGTGTGTGTGTGTGTGTTGATGGGATCCTAGGATCTAAACTGAACAGGGGGAACTGGTCACGGTTGGATAAGGGCAGTGTACACGTTGTGACAATAGAAACGCAGCTGCAAGACCGTTTGCCTTGACATATTTGGCTCACTGCTGACATTTGCACAACCGGTTATGCTTTGTGGTGTCTGGATGCAGGGATGCAAGATGGGCACCATTTTGTCACAGCATATTAGAGAGAGCGATAGAGAGAGAGACTGAGGGGAGAGGCATGAAGAATCAACCTATTGTGTGTGTGTGTGTGTGTGTGTGTGCCCACCCGAATTAGCCAGACATTAGGACCCCATCTCCTTTTCCAAGACTCAGGTTATCCCCTGTTCTATCAGTCTACCGTAGCCCTCCATTTTCCTCCACCCTTACAAATTGATCCATCCTCTCTTTCTTTTCCTGCTCTCGTTTTCCTTGTGGGCCCAGTGGGAGGGTCCAATTACAGACCGTTTGCTGAGATGGAGAGAGAGAAAGAGAAAAAATGTGTGCAATAGAGAAAGAGAGGTAGAAAGGAGAGTGAGTAAGGACGGTAAGAAAAGACAAGGCGACAGGATGCGGTCAGCTGCAGATATGGAGAGACGGAGGAGTGGAGTGATATGAAGATCAGATTAGGTATTCTATAGTTAGGATATGAGCTCACCCTGGGTGTGGTGATGGGCGACAGAGAACCTGAGACTGATTGGTCCCCAGAGAATGCAGTGGCGAGAGAGAGAGATCTGCCAGTAGAGTTTACCAGCTTTAACTTTAAACCCAAAGCTTTCATGAATGTGTGAAACACCCTATTACATTTAAACCTTTACAGATTGCACACATTGTTTCACCTGCAGCACCCACCCTCATACGACCGCTACGCCCTCCTACCACCCTTGGGATTCTGCTACCCAGTAAACATGACCTATTTCTGGGGGTCAAGGCATCAGAGGCGGCCTCTGTGGATGTAATCTCACTCTCCCCTGGCAAGCCCCAGCTTGGTCAGCCCAGGGCCACTGCACTGACTGCATTTTTCATTACTTACCCCCCGCCCTCCCCTAGGTAATTTACTGGAATTGAATAGTGTGGAGAAAGACTACAGTAGGAACAAGTATACTGGAGCCAGATTGGCGCAGAGGTGGAACCTCATGTGGGGAGGATAATGTCTTGATATGAAAGAATTCTGACTTTACAATGTTAAGCAATTGTCAGATTTGATGTGAGAATGCATTGGATTGGATGGAGTAGCTTTGTCTACAGTATGGTCTCTACAGGACAACTACCTAACTATATGCCAAGAACTGAACTCGTCTCCCCTCACTCCACACCACTCTCTGTGACTCCTCTAGGTAGTGGATAACTGGCAGGGCTGGCAGCAGATGGCATGCCATGCCAGCTTCAGTGGCAGAAGTTGGGATGTATTGGATGATTAGGATTTGCTCAGTGAAGGGGTAATCCTCCCTCCCCATATGTGCTAAGTCTCCTGCCTCTGTCTGGACAAGGCCAAAAGCCAGTATACCCTTTCCTAGCCCCCAGATTATCCCCAATAGGCTTTGAGAGCAAATTGTTCTTTTTCAGGCGTGGTCAGGCTTGGTCCATTACCTACTTCTATTTGACCAAGTGGCTCCCAGCCAAGGTATCATCTGGATACTCTCTGGGCTCTGCCTCTATGCCCATATGCCCTGGGGGTTGGAGGTAGCGCCACTGTGGCACCAGCTGGCTGACATGGGCTCAGCTTTGCTTATAGAGAAGGGATACGTGCACTGCCCTCGTGGTAATGTACAAGTATGAATGTGTTTGCACATGCACATACATGCTGTGTGTATAAGTTTGCGTATGTGTGTGTGTAAGTATGTTGATTTGATGCAGGTCATATGTGTGTATTCAGCTGTCACATGAGTATGTCTGCATTTGAATGTGTTTTACTTAACAAGTCTGTTTGTATTTTAATACTTGCATTTCTGCACCTCTGTGTGTCAGAGTTGCAGGAAGAAGAGGAGCTCTTGGAGGCCCACTGTCGGGAGGTGGAAAACCGCCTGACCGAGCAGCAATGCACCTTGGGAGATCTACATAAGGAGATGAGCCACAAGGGGACTCTGGTGGGAGCCCTCAGAGCCAATCTCAAGGACAAGGAACGCCATTTCCTGGAGGAGCTCAAACACCGCAGCCACCGCTCCACCATCCTTAACACAGAGCTGCAGAAACAAACAGAGGCGGCAGCATACCTCTCCTTCCAACTCCACGCAGCCAGACAGAAACTGCACCACCAACGGATGCAGCAGAGGCAGGGACTCCTAGCCAGAGCCAACAGTCAGGGGACCCAGTATGGTGCAGCAGATAACTCCAAATCTCCGCAGATGCCCTCAGGGGCCTCCCCTGCATCCCCTGTGGTCAAACCCAAGCGTAAGAGTGCTAGGCCATTCTCGGGGCAGATGAGAGTGGAGCGTGCCAGGGAGTGTGTCCCCATAGAAAGAGTGACGGGCCCTGCAGAACCCACAGCCATGCCGGACCCTGCACTTTTCCTCCACCCCCGCAGGCACAGAGCCCGCTCCAGGCACTCTCCGGCCCAAAGACAGCCTCCACTAGGCCTGGAAAAGGAGGATGACGAGGAAGGAGGTGGGGAAGAGCCGATGGAGCCCCAAGATGACGCCGCCAGACTGGTGTCTACAGCCACAGCGCCCCCTGCTGCTGAGACAAAGGCCGATTAGCAACTACTATGACCAATGCTTTTAACACCATCATGATCACTGTTATCATTATCTCCTGTCAGACTGTTAATGCTATTAACCATTGTTCTGCACCTTGATTGAATTGATACTGAGACTGGTTTTAGCTATTGAATCATATTACACTCACCATAGACACTTTTATAATACTAATTGACTTTGATATCACCTGAAATAACTCGTAAAGCAAAACTCAATAGGGGTCACTTGAAGTCAATCTTAAGTCAAATTAGGTAAATTATCTGTTTACACTGGTGTCACTCGCTCTATATACTATGGGGCCTTATTTGACTGTAACCCTTTTTTTGAATCATGGTGGTGGTGAGTTTGACCTTAGAAGTAGCCATTTTAGGTAGACTTTACAGCCCTGTTGTGTGGCCCAGCCAACTGTGTCCTTTCAAGGCTGACCATAAATCAACACTTGTGGCCAAACATTTGTCTGGCCGCTGACTCACTGAAGTCACTGAGTGTTGGGCACCTCTGTGTGTGTCCTTACTGTGAAAAGTATTGATTGGGAAGATGTGCGTTGCCCTTACGCTGAAAGAACTGAATGACAACAGATTAGAAGCCATGCCTCTGTAAGTCACCAATACTTTTGTCATAATCCTAAATCCATGACCACTGCGCTCCATCATATCTGTAATTACCCAACAACTAATGTGGTTGAATTACCACTTGTTAAATAGAAATGATTAATACTACAAAGAGGGGAACTGAGCTCTGTTTTTAACTCTATTTGCAATGGTTGTCCTGACAATAATGCCGGGCCTAAGTGGAGGAAGAGTCAACAACAGTAGCGTTGGCTATGTACGAATTTTGCCTCTTGGGCTGAGCAACATGTATGTGTTTTACCATTAGAAACACGTTGTGGCACAAGGGGGCTGCTATTCCTCTGCAGTGACTGCTTTGCGTAAACAGGCCACATTCAGGTGATTCTCCATTCTGACTTGTTGGACCACGTGTTTCACTCAGGTGTGGTTTGTGTACTATACACACAGAGAAGACTACTACTTCCCCTCATTTGTTATTGAGGCTGTGTTGGGGTTTCTTTTCACCTCAGGAAAAATGGACAAAGAGGAATATGGCTTTAGGTTCTAGTTAGCCAGTACTGTTGGGGTGTTTGGAGTCAAAGCATGGCCTGTGATTGAAGATGGTCTCAGAATTTGTTGTGAGCTGTTATATGTTCCTTTTCCAATTTTACACAAATCCCCAAAGCAACTCTGTGAAAATGTAGACTACGGCAGTCATTTGTGGATTTGCACTGTAAATGATTGTAGAAGACATGCTCTGCAGAAAGCCATCAGTGTGTGCACACACTTGAGTTTCTCTTTGTCTCTGTCTCTCTCTCTAACTGTGTGTGTGTGTGTGTATGTGTGTGTGTGTGTGTGTGTGTGTGTGTGTGTGTGTGTGTGTGTGTGTGTGTGTGCACATGCGCACACGCAAAGGTACCAAGTGGAACCGACTTGCACATGGTGGCCCCTAGTGGTTTGATGAGCAAAAAGCATCTTGCAAAAGGATGCAGTAAAGAAAGAAACTGTGCATTCTCTCGATCAAATTTCCATTTTCATTCACTTGCTTTTCATCTATATAATTCATAGGACATTTATATTCTTGCTGGTATGCATCAGTGCAGATTATGAGTTCATTGTTGTCCCTTTAGTATCCCACTGTAACTACAGCCTTGTAACACAGGAACAAGAGCAGATTCATGAAAAGTGAAATGAAGAAATGAAATGTCTGCACAAAGAAGCGGTATGCAGTGCTATGTGTGGAGACTTGAGACATTTCTTTATTTAACTATTTTGTCCTTTTGTTTCAATATCTGGGATTTGCATATAAACTTTTTTTTAATGTAAAATATTTTTTGTTTTCTGCGAGAAAACATTCAAAAGTGTGTCAAGTCTGTCCATCATTGAGCCAATAGTCAAATATATATAGCAAGTGCTAGCATCAATAATCACAGTTGGTGTCACTGAAATGAGCCTACCTATTATTGAGATTGAATTTAATGTGATTAGTTGCTGGGAGTGGCCCCTTGCCTTCAATACCTAATGGTTTTAGCAGTATACCTTCAGTAAAGCAATATAACCTTGTATTAATATCTTCACATATAACTAATAAGTCAATAGTCCACAGGCAGGGAGACTCAGACTTATGTATTAGAATAGATTTCATGATTGTTTAATTTTTGTGATTATTTAGCTCTACATGTTTTGCTCAATATTTTTATGAAATATCTAATGGAGTGTTTAACTATACGTTGGTTCTGTTGATTGTCACAGAATCCTCACATAATTAACTGTTGTGTTACAATTTGTAGGAGGCACATTCAAGTGTTGAAGAACAGGATGTGCAGCATCTAGCTGCAAATGAACTAAACCTGTCTTTTGCCTAGAGAAATGCAAACGTGAAGAGGCAGTTCATGGGTGAAACCTCTTAGCTGGCAAGCCATTAGCATGACTGTGTGCACTACTTCTCCTCAAGCGTTAGGAGACTATAATAGTAAGAATATTAAGCTGTCTTGTTGAATACAATAATTTCACTTTCCAGGAGGGCGCCTGCATTTAGACTGTTAAGCCTCAAGGTCCAGTACATCACTGCACATCTCATCCAAATGAAGTGGCAGTTAGATGAAATTGTCCATAGCCATCCACCCTTTAGAATGGATATACCAACCTGCATAACACATTGTAGCAATACCTCACAGTTTAGATGATTTACACTTTGGTATGATATAACATCTTATAACAATAAAAATACGGTTCCTTTATTCTAAATCCCATACTGTATCTATGTAGTGACTGAGACACTGGTGAGTTGTTTATCTGCTTCGAGGGATTACAATGATAAGCCAAAGAGGCCCAGAGAAACTAACATAAAGATCACTGGTGTAATGCCTTAACAAAGGTTTCTTTTCATGACTATGTGACCTAAAGGAAATAAATCTGCACTCCCTGATTTGTTTCAGAACATAGTGTATCTCACATCACAAAAAACATAGCAGGAAGGTAGATATTTATTCACAGCCACAGAGAATGTCTTCCATCTTCCTAAACGCCTATAATAACAATAATAATGATAATATCTATTTGTAAGTAATTTTTACTTGTCCAGGTCTCGTCCGTGTGGTCAGTCCTGGTTGAAGTCAAATATATTTTGCATTTTAGAGAAACATGTCAAGTATTTGGCACTATAAAGCATCTTGTTTGATATGTTGTCTCTAGCAATAACACTGTATGGACCCTCCTGGTTTTAGGTACATAATATGGTATGCAGAGAGACTATATGTCCTTCTGGGCTGTTGTATGGTTTGATCCTTGGGCAAACATAAGCTGTTGACTTTGATTACCGCATATACTGTGTTAGCTTCCAATAGAGATCTACTGTACACATCATTTGAATAAAATGAAGGATTGTCTAGCCTGTTGCCTGTCTCTGTCAGTCACCTCTTAGTGTGCCACTCAAAGCCCAATTTGAGTAGAGGAGAGTGAATATTGGAACAGACCTAAAGTGTCTGTCGTTGGAGCCTGAATAGTAACCTCACGCGGTCCATACAATGACGTCTGAAGGTGTGTATATGAGCACATGTATTATATAAAGAATAATAACATTGTATGTACCTCATATTATTGAGACAGTCAACGTTGCGTAAACATGGTACCATCTTATCACGAAATCTTCTCGCACAAAAACTACTACAGTGTTCAGACAAGATGGATGTGTACCACTTACGTACTAATGAATAGTTGTTTTATAGAAATAAAACGTTCAGGACGTTCAGGCATTCATTTCAGTATCATTTTGTGTGTGCAAGAACTAACACATTTTCAACTGATGAGAGCGCAGTCATGCAGTTGATCACTGAATTATGAATTTATGTAGATATAAATGGCAGAAAAAAACAAATTCATTTGTTAAATTTGACAATTCTACTTTTAAAAGGCTTTAGGTAATGCCACAATGTCATTATGACTGATAATGTGAATGATAGTTTTTGTTTGTAAGACACTGAATATTGAGATTATATTGGGTGACTAACATTTGACAAATGGTTCTCATACCTGCTGTGATGATGGTCCTGTAGGTTTCCCACACTGACCAGGTAACACACTATGCTCACCTTACAGAGATGGAATTCAAAAGTTATGAATGATAATGCATATAAATAACAATAAGTTTGTCTGTCTGATGACAGGCCTACCAGATACATGCATTCATCTTTCATAGGGCTATGATTTAAACATTTTTGGAGCTGGCACATTCCACAAAGATGAGAAATTGATGACGAGATTTAACACTTGAGGTGCTGGATGTGGCCTGCCAGTTGTCACTCATAGACCTTGGTCTGGTAGAAATTGTTGTTTCTACAATGGACCCATAGTTTAGGTCAAATAGGATTTTTGTGCAGGTTAAGTGTATCTACTGTATCCATGTCAGCATCCTCCCACTGCAGCTCTACTGTCACGCTTGAAAGTGTGACCCCTGCAGGGTTTGGTTATTATTTCATAACTTATAGAAGAATAACCTTATACAATCCTTATCTAAACCTCAAAGCTTAAAGATATCCCAAATTAAGAACATGCACAAATAAATATGATACACTTTCATTGTTTATTTTACAGAAACTCAGATATCCCTGTGTGCAAAAATACACAACTCAGTCAGCTCAGTGAGGTTTGAGGGTGTCTCACATGAACAGCCGCTTCAGGTCAGTAGAAAACCAAATGGGTGGTATCTGATGTAGCAATGCAGGCTTGTAGATCTCTGGATGTTATTCTTGGGTGTGTTTTTTTATAGTATTAATATTTGTCTTGTGGAACTTGGTGATATTTTAGAAAGACATCCACTTATGTTAAATGTATATTATTTGTCTGATATGACTTTATAACCTTCCCCAGACTGATGCAACTAACTACTCACTTCCTGAGGTCCTCTGAGGTTGCCTTAGTTTGCAACATAGTGTTTTTCTTTCACCTTCAAGGGTAACACCAAACTGACCAGGTTTCTCACATGAATTTATGGGAGTGCCACACCAAGTCCTCCCCAAAGATCTGACCTTTGAATGGTTAATTTCATACCTGACTATTTACCCACCTGATTTTACGTACCTACTTGATTTAACTAATGCAAGAAGAGGTTCACTTATTTTTTCACCTACCCTAATTCCCTTTAAACTATTTTCATTTCACTACATCCACAATTTTGTCTAAAACATGTGAATTTAGTAAATATAGAAGACATAAGAAAAGTCTCATTTTGATGAAATAAGGATTGCTTAGGGGATTTACAAACTTTCATTATATATACTGTATATATCTCTCAGAGTGTGGGGAATCAGTCAGGGTGATTGACAGGAAGCAATGAAATGTAGGTCAGTATGGCAATCAATCATGAGTCTATCAAAGGCCTACCAGACAATGAATTTGCTTTTTTGGTGTGATAAGGTTGATAACAGTAATGTCATACTGTTAGGACATCATTTCCCCCCTTCCACAGTGAGGTCAGAGTGCAAGGTTCACAACAGAACAGCACCCCTGGAACTGGTGGGTACTCAGTGTGCTCAAGGACCCTCCATCAGGACAGGTGCTTGCTGTCACAGGCCCTTGAGCCCAGTTACTCTGCCGCCGTTTCTCCAGTTAAAAACTAAAGTAACTGGTTCTCTTTTGTAAATCGTTTTCAAAATGTCGATTTGGCATATTGCGCTTTCCGTACCCGGGACTTGAGGGGGTGGGAAGGAACGCAAAGGCAAAGAGGTCAAGAGGAGGGAGGAGAAACCACGTGTGATTACCATGTACAGCACTGTCCTTCCTCAGTAGACTTGTTTTTGTAAGCTCGTACCCTTCGCATGTAGCTAGCTAGCTAGCCTGTTAGCTGGAGGAGTCGCTTTCTCAGATTCACGCCAGTGTCCCAATTTCGAGCAACGGATTTCTGTTGCCACCTTTCATCGCTACCTGCCACACTGACTGCCGACCATGGTTAG
>OOFE01003389.1:3557-30265 GCA_900323365.1 Monocentris japonica
CACACACACACGCACGCACGCACGGACACACACACACACACACACAGACACACAGACCTACCTTAGTGCACCCAAAGGGATACGTTGAAATGTTGACAATATTCTTATTTTACTTTTAGGAGCACTTCAACAATTTCTGTATTTGCACTGCAGTTAACCACATGCTGTTGGTATTGTATTTCTTTCACCACCGCTGGTCACAGAAGGCATTGTTTAAAGCTCTCTCTCTTTTAAAAAGTTGTGTTTTGAAGGTGCTCTCTGAAGAAAAAACAACGTGAAGCATCATGCTAAGCAGGGTAAAGAGAGTTGTATACTCTGGGCATGCATGGGCACTATGTGTAAATCATTCAAAAACCAAAGTGCCTTAGCCACAGTTGCCCTTCTATTGCCTGTCCAATATATACAATATCTTCCTGCATCATATTTATTTGACATCACTGTGTTTGCTGTAATTTATTTAGTACATCAAATACAAATTACCAGACATAACTACTGTTGAACATGTATTACATTTTAAAGTCTTGCCATGACGCTGGATAAATCCCATGTCAGCCCTGATGAAAAAAAACAGCTTAACAAGTGATTTAATCTTGTGATGAGTCTTAAAATCTTTCCTTTTTAAAATTAAAAAAAAATAAATAAAATCTGCTCATGGAGTGAGCAAATTTCATGTGTTTTCACATTTCCAATTCTTAAATAAATCTGCAGATTTTGTTCAGTGTTCGATATAAAATATTCTAATTGTAGCTAATATTGATAATATGACTATCAACCAAGTCACTATCACTTTATTATTATTATTTATTATTCTTCACAACGGCAAATAGGTGAGATGACAGTGATTCTACAGCTACATAAAATAAGTAGTCCTGTGTTTATCAGGAAAAACAACAATATTTTCCATGCAATTCACAATATTTTCAAGACCTGGAAATGATGCAAAGCTGCATAGGAACCCTGAACTTAAGTGTCGAAAAATAATAGCTGACATTCAAAACTTCAAGGTATCACTGTCAGCGTGCACTTGAATATACACACCACACACACAGCAGTGTGGGAATACTCACATGTTCTCTTCTTCCCATGCAGTCTACACACACACACACACACACACACACAGGTGTTCTTACGTTATTATTCCTCGTCTCCACAGCAGGGAACTTTCGGACGATGAATTTAACAGCCGACTCCAAGTTCTTATCAACCAGATAGGAGGGCTTAGCCTTGGGATCTCCGCATGCCTAGAAAGGAGAGGAGAGAGGAGTTGAGGAGAGACAGAACAAGGAAAAATGGTCAGTACACCACTGCTACTGAAACAGCAAGGCTCTTTATTTTTTCTTTCTATATTTCTGTCTTTGATTCTTTCTGTTTGTTTTCCTGTCTGTTTTCTGTCTTCATTGTCAAGCATGTTAGATGTGTGGTCAACACCAAGGAAACATTTAGTATGTACAGTGAAACCTGGTTTATTCCGGCCCACCAGGAATGGGGATAGCTCAGGGGAATGAAATGTTCACAACACTGACATGTAGTGAAATTCCAGACCAGAAGTGTATTCAACACATGAAGACATACACACATTTTGCATTGACCTGTACAGTCTAATTTACTGTTCAGATGCACATGAGTTGGATTCAGAAATGATGCACAATCAATAGGGCAGATATCCACATTGCTCAGTTCATCTTAAGTCCATTCACTAGCATGGTAAGTTTGGAAATCTGAGGTTTGGATAAACCAGGTTTGACTGTTGTCAAAGTTTGAACAAAAGCCCAAATTGATCAGTGGTTCTCAGCTACTGTGCTGTGGAGTGACCTCAGCTGTGCCCAGATATTTAGCTCAATTGTTAAAAGGTTCAACCTCAAACAAAAATATGACATAATTAAATTCAATATAATAACCTTGTGTATTGTATATGCTGGCCCTCTTTATGATAACCGTAAGTTTCCAAGCAACCAATTATTGTTGTATGGTGTTTCTTGAGCCAATCCGTAACTTGGCATGCATTTACTGATCAGCCAGTAATTTGGTGAGCCGTGGAAGTTGCAGAAGTTAACCACAACACAAAAGGGCTGAGAACCACTGAGAGAGACCCAGCTATGAGAGGGTTTCCATTTCAAACTGTTCCTCTGGTCCATCACTGGTTAGTACCAAAGACAAATTGCATGACGGGCAGAGTGATGGACAGGCAGAGTGGAGGAGGGACGGAATGGACGGAGGGAGGGAGAGAGAGAGAGGGAGAGAGAGAGAGAGAGAGAGGGAAAAAGAACGTAAGATGAGAGTAAAGGGGACACAAAGAGAGATCAAGTGAGAGAAATGAATCAACGGGAGTGGTAGAGAGACAAGCGAGAAAGAGAGAGCAGACAGAGAGAAAGTCCTGTGTCCTATTAACCTAACTACTATCTGTATCCACAGAGCAACCATAGTGTAACAACCTCACTAAAACTGCACTGCTGTTTTTCCTAACACTCTACCCTCCTCTTCTAGGTGTCACTGTATTAGCCTGACTGCCCCGACACTGGCAGGAAGCAACAGCACTCATGCATTATGGGTAGTGTAGTAGTGAATGGTGAGGAAGATGTGGTCCATGCATGTGCCATAAACAGAGTGTGTGTGTAGAAATGCTGTGGGCTGCCAGCATAGAGGAAAAATCCTAGAAGGGGTCGGTGTGGTGCACCAAATATCGCAGGACATTCCCGCCTTTGAGGTGAACCAGCCGTTCTGAGGATTCCTTCCCTATTGGTTACAGTTTAAGATTAGAAAGTGGAAGCACACATTTAGAAAAGCCACAAAGGTCACACAGGATTACAACATGAAAGCTACATCACAGAACTATGCTATAATGTTTCGACTCGTTACAACTTGACACGTCACAGCTAACAAACCAACGGGCTTCAAGCCTCTAACAACACTACAACCACAAACTGGGATTTCAGTTTGCATGGCGCTGAAGCAGATCCAGCATCAGCCAGTACAAAATGAAACCAAGAAACAGTGACGCATGCTAGCTAACACAAACACCGTAGATAACAGACACGCTAGGTCTTACACTTAGAACAAAATGCCATTGGTTTGGATGGGTTTCACTGAGAGTTTGTGAGGCAACACTAATCAGCAATTTGCTGCCATTTTGCATCTCTTCTGGTAAGCATCTGCTATAATTCAAATGAGGATGCAAAATGGTACAAACATGAAATGAACCCATATTTAACTCACTGGAAAAAGCCTGACAAAAGAAAGCATAGCTAGCTATCTAAGCCCACCAAAGAGTACGTAGCGGTTTAGCTACCAAGCCTATCAAAGAGTATGTAGCTGGTTCAGTCTGTCAAAGAGTCTGTATGCCTGTAGCTAGCTGTAGTTAGCTCAGTAGTTAAAGGCTTAATCTAGAAAGCTGGAGCATTACAACAGAACATACATGCTAAAGTTGGGTCTAAAACATATACATTACTTCAGGGTCTGGAACACAGAGCACTGGGACTGGGGGACACCATACACAGGAAACATGGGTTCAATACCCATCAATGGACCTTGAGTCTCAACTTGTTTCCTCATGCTCTTTCACCTCACACCTAACCAAATTTCAAACTTCAATGGCCTTCGATGCTTATTGAGAGTGTGTCTACTCAACTGCGAGAGGCCACTGAAATTTCATTTAGTGTGAGAGGCAGCGTGATGTTTTTTTTTTTTTTTTAAATATAGTGAATGAGAAACAAGGAAGCAAGCTGTGGCTGCTGAAATCCATGCAGTTTTAAAGTCACAAGCCTTGCTATTTCGCTAACACCATGCTAATGGTGCTCTGATGCTAACACAGCACTAGCCTCGCCCTACATGACCAACGATTTGTTACTAGAATGTAGTTACCATTTGACCCGCCCTAGGAAACTGTGGGGGAAAAAACATCATCCATTTACTAGTTTTCGATTTTGCCAAAATTAGTATAGTATCGCCTCAACAGTTGATTTAACTAGTTTACTTAATCTACTGTGGTAGATTTATCCTTAAATATTTTACTAGCTTAGCAGAAACAGCTAACTTCCTCATGGGCATCACAGAACAATCCCATGCCGGTTTAATAAACCATTTTCTGTCATTTACATGGAGTGGTGCTGTCCATTAGTGGTGGTGGCTAGTGCAAAAAGCTGGCTGGCTGGGTTGGGGTGGGGGCTGGATGGAAGGATGGATGGTAGAAGGGACGCAGTGAATGGAGGGATGGGGCATGGGAATAAGCTGAGAACCAGTAGGAGTGAGGGAGGAGTAAGGGGGCTGTTGCCTGGATACCAGAACAGACCTTATTCTCGGCTCCATCATCGTTTCTTCACTCTGCAACCAACAGCTGGACACAACTGAGCTTCTCAATGGGCCCCCCACATAGATAGACATAAGGCAGGGGACCTCTGAATAGATAGCATTGGTCCAAGGAAATATAAATCTGAAAAATGTGTTTCTGTGTGGTAATCACAACTGCTAATTACTGCAGGAAATACTAGGAGGCCCTCTGTCAGCCCTTCAAAGACCCCTGGAGGTCCCTGTACCCCACTTTGAGAACCAGTGAGATAGAATGAAAAACAAAATTGTCCTCAGGAGGATGAATTAGTGGTCCTCTGTGACATTCGTGGTCTTGTGAACTCTCTCATATTTACATGGTAAGATCAACAGCTGGGATAAGAAAAGAGAACTTGCAAAGTATGGATGGTCTCACACTGTTGTGTTCTTTACTAACATACTTGGACTTCTGTTGAAAAATTCTGACATTCAACTGTGGCCAAATTTCTCAGGATAAAAGTGTCGGCTAAATTGTAGCTGCGATATTTCGTACAATGACTGACTACTGGAATGACATTGATTTTAGTGCTGAGTTGTCCTAGGGAAACTTTGCCTAGTTCAGTTGCTCTGAGACTAAATGCACTTCCTACAGCTGGGCTGGGCTGACTGTCAAGCCAATCAATTCAGGAAGTGGATTATTTTCACAATCTAAACTAAGAATGGGGGTGGTTAACTGACAAGTAAAATTAATGGCTCGGGGATGAACTAGTCTACAATAGAAATAGCAGCCGGTTAAACAAAATCTAATGTACATACAAAGTATGAGGCACTCATCTTGTAAGGCACTTTGGATCAAAGTATTCACCAAATGGCACGTTAACATGTTATATTCATTAGTGAAAAAATAGCAGTGAAGAAATTAAACCATCCATCACTTAAGCAGAGGTTTCATGTCTTTGGCATAAACCAAAGACATGCCCCTTTCAATTTTATACTTCTTGTTTAGGTGGTTCCATAACTTCAGATTAATCTGCACTGAAACAGGTCAAATTTCTTTTCCCAAATTAGAAAACAGAAAAAAAGTTTGGTTTGAAAGTTTTGGTTTGACATCATCCTCAATTATATCAAATGAATGACACTGTATTCACATTGTGAATCGGTAAAACTAACAGTGAATGGAGCCCAGCCCTGCTCCCAGTGTTCCAGACTCAAACATGAAGAGGAGTGAAGCACAAAGGAGAGGAGCAACAGATCAGTACAGGTAGCCAGGAAGCGGAAAGGAGGAGGAGGAGGGAGGGAGGGGGTTGAGGAAGGGTGAAGGGGGGTTTCATCAGTGGAAGGTGATAAACTTTGCAAACCTTCCAAACTTGTCCTTGCTGCATAGGAGAGGGGGGAAGCATTGGAACGGAGAGAAGAAGAGAAGAAATCAAAACAAAGAGCCCACCCAGACAAACTGCTAGCTCATTGGTCCACACACATACATACACACAAACAGGTCTCAAAACAACTGCACCCACACAGGATATCATAATTTCTGCCCATCTGAGTGCTTAGTTGGGGGTGACCCATCTTGTGTTACTTTACAACACAACATGTGTGAATGACACCACACGCTGTGCCAACATGTGCTGCTATTAACACAACTATAACGCTTGCGGTCTTGGAAGTAACACAAGATGTGCCGTCCCTACCTAGGCACTCAGATGCATTGAAAATGACACATCCATTTTAAGAGTGTGGAAGGGCTGCAACAATATGGCTGACACTCCAGCTGTCAGCATCTCAGTTTTATCCAGTACTGTATGCAGACAAAGTTAGGCCGCTGCAGTTTCATTGGCTGCAGTATTAGCTCCGCAGTTCTGCTCCATGGCCGTTGCTTAGTAACTGGTAATGCTGCGTTCCCTGATCTTTAGAGCATTGGGCTTTTCATCGCTGGTGACGCTATGGAGGGCACCGATACGTATTTTACACATTTAGCATTTCCTAGTTCAGTGTTTCCCTTAGCTCAGAACAAGTACTTTTCTACTTATGCACGGGAGAAAATTAAATTTCCACTCGCTGTATGATTATGTGACTTGTTCAATGTATAGACTGCACTAGCAGCTGGGGTAATGTCACTTTGCGGACGGTAACATCCCAAGTTCAATATTGGAGGAAAAAAAAAGTCAACAATTACCTTCCGTTGTCGAGTCGAGGTTTTTGTCGGACAGCTTTTTTTGAGGTCAGACTGCGCCCATGTCCGTCTAGCAGGTGATGTCTGTCTCACACAAGCTGATGAGGGGAAAAAAGGCGCGTGCGTGCGGCGTGTTTTCAAGCAACAGCTGAGTGAGATTAGTCTCTGGTGCGACAGAGAGCATAACGTGATGCGCATCTCTTAGGTGCAGCATTTAAAGATCAATTTCTATACATTGACCAACTTTTTGTTATGTGGCAGGCGTGCCGAAATTGTGGCGGTGCACCACAGATGAGGCTATGTATGGGAAACACTGTAGTTCTATAGAGATGTAGCAACATGGTGCACTTATTACAACCTGGAAAAACACTATCTATGGCTCTGGTCTAGTCCCAATCTCTAAAAACATCCATTGTATTCCAATGAGACTGTTGAGACTGGGCCCAGCCTGGTGGTGGAGTGGCAGTCATGTTGCAGAGTCCTGTTCAGTTGTTTTGAGATCTGCAGTGTGCGGACCAAAAGCTAGAAGGCATGACTGGGCAGGATCACAGCTTTAAGTCACACTAACATGCACACCACTGCTCCCACAGCCACTTACAACGAAAACACTTAAAAGCAGCGTGTCTTAAATTATGAGCTAGGACCCATGATGGGTCACAGACCTATTTCTGGTGAGTTTCCACGACGAGATATTGTGATCAAGATTTACTCAGTTAGTGTACCCACTTGACAAACGTAGTGATATGAGATATATATTTACCCCATTCAGGCATTTACTTTCCTTTTACAATGTAATGAATTGATTAGAACTGGTTCATCAAGAATTGTTTAATAAACCAAACTTAAGTCTCTAAATGAAATTCAAATTGTGAGGTCCCTACTCATTTCACTGATACACATAAGAAATACATGGAGCCCCTGTTTTCAAATTTTCACCACTCCCTCAGTTTCTGCAGCCATGCTACTGGAGCCTATTCCTGCCACATCGGTTGCATTTTGGGTATCCACGTCAAGAGCCTGTATTAAGCTCCATCACTTAGAAGTAATTTAATACTAGTGTCAACCCTATAGCCAGCTCTGCCTATCGGAAGCAATGCATTAACATTAGGGTCAATCCCAGCTCAGCTGGCTAGGTGTAAACTGACAGTGCACCAGTGAATGATGGTCTTCTGCCCAATTTTGAATCATTAGGTTATTTGAGACAACGAAACATAAAACCCTCTATGGATTATGGACACATTTTAAAAGTTACAAACAAACTGATTCATTTGCACTTTTGCCAGCATTAGTTTTGCATTGGTGTTTGTTGGGTGTTCCAAATACTGCAACATTTCCTTGCTCTGTTGAGACCCGGCTTTGTCCTCTTGCTGGACCCCTGGGGGTTTCCCACCCAAAATGTATCATTTGAAGAAGAAACCCAGAATTAACACACAATTAACAGCGTGGGAAGCTAACACCTTTCAAAACGAAGGGCAAAAAGGACAATAACAGGTAAAACTACTTGGGCCGGTGATCTGTTGATTGTACTTTGTTATAAAAATTGAAGATAAAATACTTAGCCAGATATGACTTTATACCTTTCCCTGTGGATAATAAAACGATTGTTCCTTTAATCCGTGGTCTATTTGTGCTAGCGCTGTTGGACTCCATGCATCCAGTGAAGATTCGGTCACATTCTTCAAGAATGTGCCTCTAACTGTTTTAGGCTAGATTAGCCCCGATTCAACCTGCAGTTACAAGTTCACTTTTAACAACTTGCCCAACTATGCACCCACTTTGAATATTCTCTCATTTTTCACACATTTCTTGACATCTTTCAATGATTTTTGAGAGTCCCATGCCATGTTTGGACTGCAATGAAATTTGTAATGTATTACACGTTTGCAGGGACCAATATTCTTATGCAATCATGTGGAAAAATGTCATCAGTCAGTAATGGTCTATCTATGTGATAAGAGGTAACATCAGGCTTTACAAAATGTGGTGGAAATAAGTAAAAAGATCTGTTGGGGTAAATCATTTTCTACATGTGAGACAACTATGTCCCTATGTATGCCAGGCCAACAGTAGCATTTTATTTTGGATTCAACCCAACCCCGCGTGCAAGCAGATAGACTACTAGTAACAAAATCCAGCTTCATGATTGGATGGCAAGTTATCGGCTTCTCTACTGTTAACATTTCAACAAAACTCAAAATTACTGGTGCTAAACAGGAGTTTACGATGGGTTTTGATGTTAGTTTTAATGAAATTATTTTTAAATATGTAGGTCTCAAACCTGCATGGTGCTAGTTTTCATTGAGTCCATGTAAACATGTAATATTCTATGTTTTGATTAATAAAATCTGTTGATTTTTTTTAGGAAGTATAAGAAAAGGGGAGACAGGGAAAGTCAAGGAAAGAAAGACAGCAGAGAGACAAAGCAAGACAAAATGACCGAGAGACAGGAAGAATAGTGAGTCAGGGGGGATTTTGAATCAGGGTGCAGTTTTAATACTGCAGTCGTTCCAATTTACTAATATAATTTAGTATCTAACGTACATTTGTTTTCTTCATCTTAATACCTTAAGAGCCCCGGCAACTTTTATGAAGTTTACTCTCATTTTATCCTTTTCTTCAACATCTAAATTGCCTCTGAGTAAATAAATGAACTGACGCTTCTAAAATTAAAGAGGAAAAACTGACTCAATTCTCCCTTTCCTCCAGTACCAATTACACAATGTGTGTAATACACACACACACACACACGGATACACTTGTGTATTTATTTAGATATCAGAATTGCACTACTTAATGGGTAGCTGCAGGAAAGCGGAATATTCCAGCAAACATTTCCACCACTGCGTATGCATACATGTGTAGAAATTGGCTACCATCAAAACAGACTGGTATTCCAAGTTACTCATACTGATTAATGTCCTCTCAAATTTCCTAAAATTAAAAAATCCATTAAATGAGCAACAGACTGCTAAAACAGCCCTTATACTAAACTTTTTTTTTCCCCAAGTGGAGCATGCCACCAAACTCGGGTCAGAAATGAAAGTTCATAAAATGCCCATAAAATAAAAATGAGGGGGCAAAAAACCCTTCTTTGCATTTCACCCTGTTTTTTTCATTGAGTGGTCAATTCTTCACACCTGAATGTGACTTTCCTCTGTGGGCCACCATAGGTGATTTGTGGGACCCTTTGACCGGGCGATTCTTACCACTGCGTTGTAGGCAAGAAAAATTGAGCCAGCAGGAGGAGTAAATGCCAACCCCACACAAACTACTGTATCAATAAAAAACATGAAACAATCAATATTGTGAAAAAAATTTTTCAATATTGTGAAAACAATCGAGGAGTGGAAGATGGACTGGTTGGGGACAGAGAGGCGGGAAACAGCACCCTCCATTTCTGTAAGGCCTGCTGGGTTTCCAGCAATGGGAAAAAGGTGGTATGGCATATTATGATTTAAAATAAAACTAATCTTTGTAGTGCAAATTGAGTGTTAATTTGGACACAATTTTTCTTTTTTTTTTTTTCCATAGTTCAATAAACTTGCCCCTGGGGAAAAATGGATCAAGGGGGCAAAAAAGTACCCTCTGAAAAAAGTCCATTTCTTACCTTTACGCAGACCCCCTGACTGGCTATGTTTCCCAGTTAGCTGACTACTCTCTACCCCCATAGAAAACACTGCAAGCAAATGTATTAATACATTTTGTTGATTCATGTCATGTGTAACTATGTTCTCAAAACCTGTTTATCTTCTTTAAGTAAGTGGTGGCTAATGGCTAGCTAGCTAAAAGGGAAATGTTTATACAGCCAGTGTTAGCTTGTAGGATTGCACTGTTGTTGATTAGAAAACTACCAGTCTATCTCACTCGCTGTCTTAACCCTCCATACACACAGAACATTTTGTTCTTTGAATGTTATATTGATTTATTGGAAATATCAGTTATCATCTAACTGCATACTTAAGAGACATACATAGAGGTCACCTGAGTATTTAACTACAATAAATACCCTAATAAATACCCCAAAAAATGATGTTTGAAGGAAGGTCCCTCAGCTGAAAAATAAGCATAGCAAAAAAGGAAGTTTTATGCAACTCAGCCAAAAATAAGTTGACCATTAAGGAAAAGTTCAACAATACAGTTTAAGGACTTTGCAACCAGGCACAGATGTGTAATGAGGGGGAAGGTTTAAAATGGGAAATAATAATGCTATGATTTTAGACTATACTATTGTGAGCATAGTTAACTCTCTCCCAAAGATAAGAAATCATACAACCAAATCTGACATCTGTGATTTCATCAAGAGACACTTGACGGAGCTGCTCCATTGAAAATTAATTAAAGACAACTCTGTGGACACTTTGAAAGTACCCAGGGTGATTTCTGGGTGCATTTCAGAGCAGTTAATATTACAACAAAATGAAAATCATGAGGGCTTAAAGGCTCAAACTTTCTAGTTCCACAAAGTAAGTTACCAATTCACTACTGATGGTGCCAATCCAGAATGAGTGTACTGATAATCTCACTGAGTAGTGTCTTGGTTCTTTGTTTTCTAGCTTTGGGAGGCAGTTGTAAATGTTAATAGATGTTGTAAAATTGTCTGCTATCTGAGGGAAATAAAAACACACATGAACAGCATTTCAGGGCGGACATTCCCTTTCAGTTCAAAAGACTTATGGTGGCAGATAAGGGTAGCTGATGGAAAAAGAAGATGTGAAGATGATGGGACAGAGAGAAAGAAAAAGGAAGGAAGGAAGGAAGGAAAAAGGGAAGGTTGTTTCAAGAGTAATTAGTGTGGAAACCTGAGTTGCTGTGTCTGATAGCTCATACTGCCTTCTAAATAGTGTGTGCATTGAGAATAAACTAATACTATTAACACATTATCAATGCAACATGCAATGCAAGTTAAATCTGCAATCAAGTGTGGTGTCTTCTGCAACCACTTAATTTGTCTGGCATTTTACTTGAATTAAGATAAAAATATACTCAAGATGTCTGTTGAGCCATCAGCATTATGAGCCAGTATACTGAAATGGCTACGAAAGGGTTAACAGTATGAGATAATAAATAGGAAACACTATGGGCTTTCAGACAGTTTGACTTCTACTCTGTACACTGAAAGACTCTGGCAGGACATGACTGATCTCTCTCTCCCTCGTTTTATTCATCAAACACACACAGACCCCTTACTATCCATCACACACAAGCCGTGGGTGTAATAATCTAACTGAAGGATCAGTAACAATGGACTTGTTGTGAAATTGCTTATCTACGTCTGACTTTTGTCGTGTTAAATCTCAATGGAATGTGCGAGAAGTGAGCAGCGTATTTTAACTATCAACCTCGCCCTGCCAATATGGGCATCGCTGCCTGTGATATAGCCATAGCTAAGTAGGGCATCACACCCACAACAACCATGGGAAGGGCCAAAATGGCTAAAGCTAACATGTCAAATACCTATCCAGTGTTATGAATTCTTTTCCCCTCATTTCATTTTGCGGGAAGTAAATGTGGCTACCAAAAGCTATAAAACTGGTTGGCTAACGTTAATAACTATAAAACGGACTAGGCGGCATCAAATAGGTGGTTGAAAGCTGCTATGTTTTGTACAACAGAGACGACGCCCGAGTGCTAGCCTTAGCTAGCGTTAAGCCAGCAGCCGCCATTACCAGCCAACGTTAGCCAGGTAACGCTACTGCAGGCCTGGACTGATACAACAATATCCCAGCTTGCCGATAATAACTAGCTCAGGGGCTTTATTTCACATGTTACGTTTTAGTAGCCGTTTCAATTTAGTAGACAGTTGCCACAATGCGCGTTACAAAAGCCACAATTGGCTTTAACCCTAAAGACGGCGTATTAATAAGCATTCATCGCCAAAACCAATAGGTACCGCAAGCTAACGCGATAGCTTGTGGCTAGCAGCACCCAAAAGGTCGCAATGAGGAATGCTACTAGAATAATGTATGTTATAATGCTTTCCCCTATTAAGTGACAAAAATATCAGACTAAAATGTCGAGGTATTGATTAATTTGGCTGTTTAGATAAAGCTACGTGGTTTAACTCGGTGCAAATCACGCATTCGTTAGGGCATCCTTAATATCCAGTTTGACGAGCTATACTCTGACAGTCATATGAAGTACAGGTGCAGATCTAATTTAATTGTAAGCCATACAATCTCACTGTTAACAGTATTATGTGGTTGATGCAGATGTAACTGAGTGTGCGAACCTTTTTAATATTGTAAACCCGGGTCAACATCCCGATGCCTCTGTCGTTGAGGATGGTGAGTTTTTCTGCCAGTTTCTGCTGGCTGGGTTGAATCACTCCCCGAGACATCTTGCTGTTCGATTAAATCACAAATTCAACCAAAAATGTCGCAAATCCCCGCGGCTCCTGGTGCGTTAACAAAGAAAAATCAGTGATTTATGCAGTGATTAGATTTCGCCCATGTTCAGATGGATTCGGGGACAACAGCTTCCTGTACTCCACCCCACCGTCTCCCAGTCTGTGTTTTTTTTTCTGCCACAGGGATGAGAGGAGTTGTCCTGGATTTCACATCGAGGCTCTTTTCCTGCAAACCGATGGAACAACCAGTCTCCTGGTGCGTTCAGGAGAACCTCGTTGACCTATAAGTTTTAGGGAAAAGCAGAGGGTGAGATAGTAATACTTTTTCAAAGCATATATCCTAGAGAAGGTGGCAAGAAAGAACCTTGCTGTGTAGTTATTATCTTTTTCCCAAGAAGTTTATTCTTTGTAGATGAAAAAAAATGTTTTAATGAACAAACTTAAGTGTGTTTGAGTTAACTTGTTAGTTAGGCCTGTATAATAAAGTCAAATTGGAATGCTTCATAAAATTTACGAAAGCCTTGTTCATTTTCACTGTATTATTTTAAATGAGACTAAAGCTTTCCATGGTAATTGTGTCATTCAAAGGTATTGTTTATGTCTTTACTTTTATTGCTTAAGCTCAATCTCAGTGGGTGCTGCATAGAGCTAGAGTAGGCTACTTTTCCAAATCAAAGCATGCTGAGCTTTCACCAATGACATATGACTGAGTTGTTAAATTTGTTATGATATTCACGAATGAGAGAGAGGCTGTTCGGGCTAACGCCTCGTAAATTGGCCCATTAAATAAATTGACTTATTTACTATTTTACGCGGAGTACCCGAATGCACCACCTTCCTGACGCAGCTTCCGACTCTGAGGCTGCAGCTGACAGTACTCTTTAAAACCTTATTAAAATTAACTGTATTTCTCACATATTCTTACTATAGAGAAAAACACTGGTCATAACATTGTATACGCTAACGTTTTGGCGGCCGATCGCCTGAATTCAAAACATTTAGACCAGGTGGGTGCTGTAATGTACGATACACCATTACACAGCTAACAGTTAACGTTAGGCACATAACTGTAAAATATCACGAATGAGTTCCCTTACTTTTTGTTCAGAATCAGACATCATCTTCAATATTCCTTAACCTAATACTCATAATACTTGCATTTTAAATCCAACACATCACAAATCATTTTAACATAGCCAGGATGTCGTGGAGGGTAACGTTACACCAAACTAAATTCAGTTTAGCCCACATTTTTATTTGCGGAGTGTACCCTGGGTCTTTTAAGAAAAACAAATGGTTGCTTTTCTGAAAATAGAATAGATTTTTCTTTATATTGGTGGTTGTTTGCCTCATGATGACGACAAACTGGTGGTCACAGTTTACCCATCTTTTTATTTACCAGTACATCACTGGATATAATAGTAATCTAACTATGTAATCCTGCTTCCTAGAATACCCCCTGGTGTGTTTGATCTGATCTGAGTCCTGTTGATCCTGATGTGATGCATTCGCTGGCCCAGGAGATCCAAGGTTTCTCCAAAAACCGCCTGAAGAAACAGTGTACACATGTGACCACCGTGACCGGTAAAAGGCTGTTGGAGAGGAGGAGGGATGGAGAAGAGGGAGAGATGGAGGAGGTTGAAGAGGAGGGGACAGGATGTGGCTTTGTTGAAGACAAAAGCCTGGACCTTCAAGTTGGCATTGTTAGACCGTTTCTACTGCTGGGTAACATATACCTTCACTACTACTACTACTACCACCACTACAACTACTACCACTACCACTACTACCACCACTACTACTACTACTACTACTACTACTACTACCACCAGCGTACGCCCTGCTGAAGTGTCCTTGAGCCTGACATTGAGTCCCGACCAGCTCCAGGGTGCTGTTCTGTTACGTAGCTAACGCTGCACTCTGACCTCACTGGAGTAAGGCAAGCAAAAAGAGAATTTCTCTACAGGGATCAATAAAATATTACATCTGTTAGGCTAGATAGAGGTGACTCAAGGACCCCCTTCCCATACAGCGCTACCTTGCTAGCAGCATGGGACTCCTAGCCATGCTTAACATATGAGCTGGTCATTCTCTCTAATGTCTCCACCCTCATTATGGGGATGTTACACACCGTCCATGGCTACGCCAGTTGGGATATCAGCCCAAACTGTAGACACTGTGCAATGGAAACCTCTTATCACATCCTGACTTAACCCCCGAATCTGCTCTTTGTCAGGTTTGAGTTACACTTCAGGCTTCTCCGATATTGTTGGAATTGCCTTTTTGTCAATGTAGAATCCATTTTCTGACAGTTTCAGTTGATTTACATGCCTTTGCTTTCATCCTAGCACATTTTTACCATTCAATTTCTCAAGCAGGCTTTAGTCCAGGATGCTTGGTAGCTTAATGATTACCTCCATTACACAGCTAACAGTGGCAATGATTACCTCCATTGCCATAGTGAATGCTTGTGAAAGGTTTGTGCACCCTGCCATGATAGCAATTTCCCCGTGCTGCCACACTGTGTTAAATACCAATATAAAGTATATTTTTATTTCTAGATATAGGCTTTAACCACGTTTTCCACGTCTAGAAATACAGTATTGAGATCTGTTGTGTGTCAGATCAGTTTTTTCACAGGATTTTTTCCCCTAAAATGTAAAGCTAACAAGGGAATTTCTTTTAATTATTCATGTGAACAAGGGGAAGGAGGTGCATTTGATAATTTGATCATTTTAGTATGAGCATGGGGGATGCATTTTATAATTTGATGATTTTTGGTAACGAGAGGGATGCCCTGCTCATCTGATTCCCCTGACTGTCCTCTCATGTAGTTGTTTCTGCTTTTTCAGCCTCTCAGGATGCCGCCCATGACATTGACACTCTGCAGAGATATAAAGTAGGTACAAAGAGATCAATAGAGCGGGCATGCCCTTGCTGTGATAGCTCGGTTATTGACATGAGATTAGAGGCAGTCATGTAGGTGCGTTTTCCCATAGGCGGGCAACAGCCAGAGGAGCCAGTGACATGTGCAGTGACAAGTTAGCTCAGTAGAGGGAGTAAATGACTACAGTAGTCTTAGCACTGCTTCTCAGCTTCAAAGGAATATGACTACTTCTCTTTGCAATGGCTGCTCCTAGGCATGCTCATGTTGCTGCCCATGCAATCTCCTGACGATAAATGGGAGGGATTAAAATTACCCTCTCTATTTCCGACTTCCTATTTCTGGTCTTGACTGCCAACAGGGATTCTCAGACAGCTTAGTCCAGGGACAACATTAGGAATTCTGACAGAGGACCAAGTGCCAGTTGATAAAATAGTCTGTTCTTACCGTTTAAACCTTTGCTGTTATCTCAATATAAAGGCCAAAACAATGTATATTAGTTAAAGGTGTACGGTGTGGGGGCATAAAAAATTGTGATCAGCACAGGCATCCTGTTACCACTGCATCAATCATTGACAAAATATCGTCTATACCATCATGCGTTGCTATTAACGTGTGAATTAAATTTGTGTTACAAGTAATCTTGTGAAGATCAAGTCCAAGGAGCAGCAGCATAATGCTTGGGACTGGAGCCGTTTGAAGTAAGCTAAATTTAAGTGAGGTCAGACAGATACTGTAAAATGATTTAGAGCCATCCCTGTTCTGTCTCCCCCCTCTCTCTTTCCCTTTCCTACTCTTTCTCTCTCTCTCCTCCCATTCTTTACTCCCTCTCTCTACCTTCCTCTCTTTCCTCGCCCCCTCGCCCCTCTCTGTCTCATTCAGGTGTGCCATGTGTTCAACATGGCCGACAGAGTGTATCTCTCTTGCTCTCCCTCTCAAAGTCAAAATGGGTCAATAGAATAAATAACAATGTATTAGAGCAAGATATCACGCTTCCTTTAGCTTGTGACATGCCATCTTTTGCTCAGGGGTCTCATTGTGCCCGTCTCTCCCTTTCTTGTCTGTCTTGGTCTGTCTCCCTTTCTATCTGTCAGGTGTCTCATGTGTTGAATGTGGCCTATGGAGTAGCGAATCTGTTCCCAGATCAGTTGGTTTATAAGACGCTCAACATCCTGGACCTACCAGACACTGACATCACGTCCTATCTTGGGGATTGCAGCGCTTTCATAGATCAGGCCCAAGAGCAGGTACACACACACACACATACACACACACACATGGGTTAACACCTAAGCACACACTCTTACACACTGACAGATGCAGAAGGGTGAATCCTAATAAATGCCTATTACACATCTCCAGGCCAATTTATGGTGTCACTGTGTATGCCGAGGTATTCTGCTACCTCACTGCGATGTATTTACACACACCTGCAGCTCTCATATCTGTGACTCAGCACAAAGGCATGATGGGTGGCCATGCCTGCTGGTGTGTGCTGCACTCCACTGTAACGTATTAACTCTTGTTCTAGCCTCTCTACATGTTCTGCATTCGACTGTAGCCTACAATGTGTGTTTCAGCTGCCTGTACATGCTGCACCCTTTACTTTGCTGTTTTATTTTGAAAGGGACAAGCACAGATAACAGTGATACCATTCTATTGTCCCTTGATGGGTGTTAACTAACATCCAAAATCAAGAGTTAGCCTACACTTTTTGTTCCACTCTTTTTCAGTCAAAAAGAGAGACTTACTCCTGAGATGGGCGGTTCCATATTGAATGCCAGTGACTAATATGTCAATATTGGAGGCTGCACAAAGGAGCTCTGGGCCAGCACCCATGGTATATAGATGTGGCTGGAATTTTAACAATTCATCTGCCAGACACTCTAGGCAGTAAAATAATATAAACATTAATATTAATAATAGCAAACACTTTGGCACACACACACACAAAACCACTGACAGATATTCTCTCTCAGTTTCTCCTCCCTCTGTCTTCCTCTCTGTCCCTGTCTCCTGGTCTGACTCTCTGTCCCTAGCTCTATCTGTCTAATGCTGCGTTTCATAAATGTCAGAAAGTCCGAAATTCCGGCTTCCTATGACGAAAAATGCAATAGAACAACAAGTCGGAATTCCAAATAGGAAATTCGGGCAAGATTTCTCAACCCCATTTTCTAGATGCAGTTATCTGATGTCGTCAACACGGCAGCATACACTTTAACAAAATATACACATGTTCAGTTTTCAGTATTACATGACCTTTAAGTCCATCGAAACGCTGTTACCAAACATCAATGAAATAACTGCTGCATGGGCAACAGACAGTCCATGTTTCTTCCCTGGACCACCAGAATCCATGGAAGTTGTAATTACGACCTTGGAATTTCCGACTTCCGACTGGAAGAATGAAATTTAGCATTATTCTCTTTCATACTTACTCTCCTTCTTTCTTTCCGTCTCTCTTTCTCTCTCTTTTTCAGGGTGGCGTGGTGCTGGTCCACTGTAATGCTGGCGTGTCACGCTCATCCTCCATTGTGATTGGCTACCTGATGTTGAGGGAGGGACTGTCGTTTGATGATACGTACAGGCAGGTGAAGCAGGCGAGGCCCTCAGTTTGCCCCAACCCTGGTTTCTACCAGCAACTACAGAACTACAAACCTTAAAATACTACAAATCCCTACTCCAGCTTCTGACAAACTAATTACAGAGAAACCACAAGACCCAAACTCTGGGATATTGCCAACAACTGCAGAACTTAAAGATTTCCACCAATATCTGTTTTAAAGGTTTTTTTCAGTATGTTGTTGTACCTTTATGTGATCCTATTCTTGTTAAACATCTAGATTTTTTTGTCAGGAAATAGTACACACATGGTAATAGTGTCTGTTTGTGTGTATGTATGTGCCCTGTGTGTGTGTGTGTGTGTGGTGAGTGGATCAATGAACTGTTTTTTTCTCAACCCTCTCTGAGTAAATTAAAAACTGTGTTTGCTAGCTTGCTTGTCTCTAGTGTGAAAATGCGGCTTTATTGTTCATGTCAATTATAGGCTATCATAGCTCAAGGGCCAGGAGAGGTGGGGTCTGTGCCAGAGACTTGTGTAGCACTGTCATGCAATAACTACACAATTCTTCTTCTTCTTATCCTTATAAGTCTTGAAAAGTTGGCAAATAAAACATTGTCTGACCAATGGCAACTGTGCCAATATGCGATCCCTGACACCACTTCAGTGTAGGGGAGTATGGCCTTTTCTTTAGTGTTGTTCAATGTTGTGTCACTGAAAAGTGTGCGCTATGCAGCCAACTGGGTTTCCCCTGACATTTCTGTGACATTTTACCGTCTGGATGTGATGGCCCACAGTATGGCACAAGCTGTCCCATCTGCAGGGTCTCACGGGGTATAACCACCATCTCAGTCTGTGCAGGCTTCGTCGGGGCATTATGGTACTCTCTCATAAGTATGAGAGTATTAACTGACAGGGAAACGTAGGTTACATATGCAGCCCGGTTTCCCCTTAAGGCAGTCCAACGATACGAGCCCCCTCAGTGCAGGATTGAACTAATCCTGGACTGCTTTTTTTTTTGTATTTCATTCCAGTTTTCTTTCTTCAGTATGTTCTACTGCTCTTACTTTGCACACCCTCAGACATGATGTAAGTCATGTATTTTCATACTTTACATCATATATTTGTATTTAATATGTCCTAGTGTTGTAAGTGTCAGT
The DNA here is from genome assembly GCA_900323365.1 of Monocentris japonica. NCBI lineage: Eukaryota > Metazoa > Chordata > Actinopteri > Trachichthyiformes > Monocentridae > Monocentris > Monocentris japonica. The sequence continues at coordinate 22,941 of OOFE01003389.1, forward strand.
TCTCATCTCAAACTGCATGCTGAAATTAGATGTTTTAATGTCGCTTATTGGCAACTAGAACATGGCTAAAGGCCTTTTACAAATCATAAAAAAGGAGGGTAAAATTTGAATTTAGCATACAACGGTTCCACCAAGAAGCACTTATTTCAATAAAATATCAACATTTTTAACTGACTAACTGTTACTCCGTTGGTTTCTTCCACCTGAATGTGTACAAATGAATGGCACATATCAGGACTGAAGTTGTACAGTAGTTATTTATTGTTTGTGGGGCAGCAGGGTGACCATGACCAACCTTCATCTGGAGTACCTGGGTTCAAACCTACGTGTCGACAACCAACCATCCTGTTGAAGTGTCCTTGAGCAAGACACTGAATCCCAACCAGCTCCAGGGGTGCTGGTCTGTATCTGAGCCTGGCGTCTGACCTCCCTGAAGAGGAGCAAACAAAAAAATAATTTCCCTGGAGATCAATTAACACATTGTTTCTGGATATGGCAGGAAACTTCCTTTCTTTTTCCTTTTCCCTCTCATTTTTCCTTCTCTCTATGTTGTCCCTGCTTGCCAGTAGGTGGAGCCTGCCCTCTTTTGGTTGAGAGAGAGAGAGAGGGATGATTAAAGAGAGAAGAAAGACAGCAAGAGAGAGGGAGGGAGGCGTAGAGGGAAAGAGACAGGGAGAGAGAGAGAGCAAGCGTCAGCACTCCATGTGTTAAAAGGGCAGATGGTAACCGCGGGTAACTGAGGAGCAAACCACTCTGCTGGCCACAGAGCAAGAGATCAGCAGAGAGAGAGAGAGGGGGAGGGAGAGAGACACAGAAAGAGAAACTGAACACATGCAGCGCAGCAGAGGAGAGGAAAGAGCTCTGAAAGCAAGCTGCATGCCTGCTCTGACAGAGAGAGAGAGAGAGAAAGAGAGAGAGGGAGGAAAAGACAGAATACATCTCTCTATTGACAAAGATAGACAGAGGCAGAGATAGAGAAAAAAGACGGAGGGATAGAAAGAGAAGAGAGACAGGAGATGGGGAGATATACGGTAGATAGCTGAAAAGGGAGGAAAAGTATTCCCCTCCACTTACAAAGATATTGAGACAAAGAGGGAGGAAGAATAGGGAGGAAAACAGAAACAAAAGGGGGTTAGAGAGAAGAGAGACTGTGAAGTAAAAGAGAGGAGGGAAAACGGAGGCAATGGACAGAGACGGGAAGATAGTTAGCTAGAAACAGAGAGTATGAGATAAATGGAGAGGAGCAGCAAGACTGATCAATGAATCACTGAGATTTAGCAAAAGAAATTGTAGATAGAGATTTGGGGAGAGTTGAGAGATAGTCAAGGACAAGGAAAGATTGATGAATGAAAGATGGAAACAAAACATTTGGAGAGAAAAAGAGAAATATTTAAAGGGAGACAGATCATTTTCAGCATTTGGAGAGAGGCAAGGGATACAGAAAAAGATTTAGTGAAAAGATAGAAAGATTGAGGGAGAGAGGAGCAGAGTGAGGACTGAAAGAGGGACTTGGTAGGAGTGAGCGGTGAACAGAGAGCAAGAGTCAGATATTTGAAAAGAAAGAGAAGCAAGAGTGGAAACAAAGAGGGGCAGGGGAGAGGAATGAGGAAAGACAGAGTCAGAGTCACCAGTACAACTTGGAGAAGAGAGAGAGAGAGCGCATAAAGTGGAGGAGTGGTAAACTGCACTCCTTTTTTTCCCCTCCATCCCTCCACTACTTCATAGAACAGGAGAGGAGAGTTGAAGAGCACAGAAGACGAAAAACAGGTGAGGCGGGGAGGAGAGGAGGAGAGAGAGGAAACCAGCTAAGTTTTTCAAGAGATTTCTCTCTTTCTTTCTTCAAGATAGATAGATAGATAGATAGATAGATAGATAGATAGATAGATACACGGGTAAGCATATGAAACCATGGCATATCCAATGGCGTGCTACTACATTGTGATCAGTTCCACCCACCTGCGTGATGGACAGCTGCGGAGCATCAAGGGGGTGTTCAGAGGACCAATAGGAACCAACAGCCACAGGAACACGGTAAGGCCTTGTGTCCATCTCTCTTTTTAGCCGGCAGAGATTAACAGATGCTTGTGTGGAGCGCTGGTCATGGCTACCGCTGTTGCTATGAGACTGATGCACACCAATCTGAAGCGCTGTTCTGCTGAAAATTGAAATTCTTTTAACCTCTAGCACACAGTGACTGGGCTGCAGCGCTCAAGTCCGCCCGCTCTTGGAACCAGGTCCTTGGATTCAAGCCTGTTTTGACTTGGTCTTGTCTCAATCTCGGCTACTGCTATTTATTTGAAAAAATAACTAATATGCGTTTGTCTCTGAGATGCCAGGCAGGCAGTCATTACCTTTAATCCAATGCTACTTAGACCACTCCCACTCACGTGATCGTCAGGTCCTTAATCATGGTGTTTGCTAAGTTAATTAATTGCCAGGTCCATTAGGTTAATTGACTTGAGTTGGAGGCAGAAAAAATACAGATGGGGGTAGTGAACCAGAAGCAACCCCCTCTTGCGCAAGGCACTCAATCCCCACTCAATCCCTAGTGGGTGTGTGTCCATAGATCATGTTTTTTCCATCCTGTGTGTGTGCAAAGAGCTCGCAGGTCTGAGTTTCAAGTAGTTTTTTTTTTTTTTTTTTAAACCTTTATTTTCCCAGGTGAGTCTCCACGTTCTTTTACTACAACACCCTGTGTCAACCTGATGCGGTAACACACGTTCACAGTCGGGAACTGCCCTGTACAACCAGAGTTAGTAAGTTGTCGCCCGGGGATTTGAACTGGCAACCCTCTGGTCACAAGCCTCCTCCTTTATCCTAGTTATCTCTTTAACGTTGTATTCAGGGACATAATGATTTACTTATTTTTACTAGTTATATTACATTTGCTTTACCCAAAGAAATGAACTCTAGCCTCTCTTAACTTCGGTGAGCACCGTGTTGTTTTATTTTTCACCGTGAAAAATCATCACAACGATCACGTTTGCTGAAGGTACCGGTACACGGTCTGTGAACTGCATGCTTCTGCGGTTGAGAAGCTCTTCCAGCTAAACTGCTTGGTCTCCTAACCCTAACCCTATCACATTGATTAAGTTGAATATTTTTGTAATGGTCATCATTTTTCTTTAAACTGCGATGACACGTCATGATTAAATTATAGGCTATTAGTCTTCAGGAGGCCTCGGGTTAAATCAACAACACAATTAAACCACAATTTAGAACGGCCACGCCATGCACTGTCCAAGTCAAACTGCTCTTTAAAGCACTCAGAGGAAAGTGAGAAAGCTTAGTGGGCCTTCACTTCCCCCTTCTCTTCTCACACATTGGCTGATGTGTCTTACTATAAACCTCTGGTGCTAAACACACTACGGAAATAATTATAGCATGTCAAATACTGCAAAGTTGCTAAATGACATCAAGCTTGCAAACATGTTAACTGACTTTACTATTGCTAACAAAATACCATACTTAAATTTACTTGGATTGCACACACCAAAACCGAGGCATTTTAAAGCATAGAGTCAACTCTTTTCAACACCTGAGCCAGGAATAGAAAGCTAACAGGAGATATGATTAACAAGCAACCACACATGGCGAGCACCAGGCGGAGGATCCTCACATAGCTGGCTCCAACTCCATCCAGCTAATGTTATCTCCTGGTGTTTTGGCGCAGCCTGTTCTCGTGAAATTTTGTGAAATGAGCACATCATCTTAAAATGCAAACATCATGGTCCATGCAGGAAAAGTGAGAGAAATACGTTTCTCCACCACAAAAGGATTATGTGGAGGAGACAGAAAGAGGCAGTAGTTTGACACTGAAGTGGCGCAGGGCGGATACATTTGACTTCAACTCCCAAGTCATGCCACAAAATTTTATACTATGAGTGAAGTTTTCATTTTTACCTTACCCTAACTGTAACCAAATTTTGAATTGCCTAAACCTAACCATAACCTGCAACCTCCACCAGAGTTGTTCTAGTTGCCTAACCTTAACCTTTTATCAAAAAATCTTATGTTGAAAGCAAACCTTTGGCACTGCAATCAAAAAATATTTTGTTGAAAGCAAAACTATTTGCATTGCAAACAAATACAAATAAAAGTAAGAAATAAGAATATTTGGTTGCGAGTTGAAATCTTTTGGTTGCGAATCAAAATATTTTTTGATTGCAGTGCCAAAGGTTTGCTTTCAACATAAGATTTTTTGATTGACCCCCCATAACCTTTCACGTGGTGAACATGTGAAAACGACGTGTCCTTTTCATGCTATTGTCAGTTGTGAGTTATTTGGTTAGCCATAGAATCTGTTAATGCTGATAGCAGATACTACCGACTGCATGGTGCTGTTCCCTGTGGAAGAATACACGTCACTCTAGTTCAAATGGTTTTGTGTACTATAGTTGCTTGATTGTGCCAAAGATGTTTGGGCGCCTTGCCTGTGTACAGCCAGTGACACCTGGCTGTACTTCAGCCAAATAATGAAGAATCTCAAGGATATTTCTTTCTCATTTTATTTTCATTTCACCTTCATTTCACATTTCTCATTTCACCTTCATTTTAAAAGTACTCTACAAGGTAACTGTTGAATTCTTCAAAGGTATACTCTGTTACTATTCAACCCTGCCTGCCTGCGAATCCACACACCTTTCTGGATGGTCCAAAAACGAGTCTGAATTTATGAATGCAACATTGCACTTTGATTGTGTGCAACAAGTAATCTTTTTTCACCGTTCTTCTTGTTCTCCTTGTGTGTGTGTGTGTGTGTGTGTGTGTGTATATATGTGTTTCATAAATCAGGTAGTTCACAGCAACTCTGCAGTGACATTAGTTCATGAAAGCCCACCAGCTGTTATGGAATTTTCACACTTTTCCTAATATCAGCACTGCCAGAGTTGTGTTGCTATAGAAACATTGATTCCTGTAAGTTAAATAACAGTGATTTGTACACCCTACGTACAAATCATACATGGGTATCGAATTTTCTCTCAGCAATAATGTTTTTAGTGATTTAATTAATTTGTGCACAATTGCTTTTAAAGATGTGATAGCATGTTGTGGAGACCCATCAACTAGCAACTGCACCCAAGCCTGGATGTCAGCGGTAACAAAGGGACTAGTTAACCATAAGCTAGTTAACTTTCTTTATCAGGAGTTGAGATGTATTTAGAAGCGCTTTTCAATTAAAATGACAGGTGTTGGTGACTGTCGTGTAAAAGCGATAATGTCCTTGAGCCAGTGGGTTATGGTGCAATATTCTCACTTGGTGCTGTCGGCTATTAGACATCGGGCCTAACAACACCCATGATAATACTGCACTATAACCCAACCCCTCTCGGCCGCTATGGCTTAAACGTGTGTGTGTGTGCCTGTGTGTGTATTATGAGGTTTGAGGTAACTTGCCAACAACATGGTTCCCCAAACTGGCACTCCATAAATTAACACTGATGAGGACACTGTGTGTGCATGTGTGCATGTGTGTGTGTCTCACTGAGTAACTAAGTCACAGTGCACGTATTTGTGCATGCATTTGTTTGTGTGTGCGTGTTCAACAGTTGTAGTTGTAAGTAAATGACCTGTTTGTGTGTCTATGCATGTATGTTTGTATATGAGTGTGTGTGTTCAGTAGTTGTGATTACATGACGTGTGTGTGTGTGTGTGTGTGTGTGTGTGTGTGTAGTAGTTGTGAGTACATGGTGTGCTTCATTGATGTGTGAAACATCAGCTATGACTGTGGAGCCATCTGCTACAGAGGGACAGAGAGAGGGAATTTGTGTGTGTATGTGAATATGTGTACGTATCTGTGTTTGTGCATGCATGTGTATGTGTGTGTATATGTGCCTGTGTGTGCAGGCATGCGTGTACATGCATGTGTATATATGTGTGTGTGTGTGTGTGTGTGAGAGAGAGAGAGAGAGAGAGAGAGCAGTGTGCTTGCACGTGTGTGTGTGAATTTCTGACACAGGCTGACTAGTTGGCTGAACCAGCAAGTTGAGAGAGACTTTCTTCTGCATTTAGGACTCTATGAAGTTACAGAGCATCAAAGCCTGAGCCCTAGTATGCCAAAATATCTCGAAGATACTATCAGAGGTCCCAAGGAATCAAACTTTGTCACTATCTATGCATGTGACAAGTTGGAAAATTGGCTCGCTGGTCAACTTTTCCATGTTACGATAGGAGTAGCACCAAGTGTGCGTAGGCGACCAACATAAGAAAACCTTCTAGTAAGTTGGTGTTGTTTTTATTCTGCCAATCCTCTCATCACATAAAGGGTAAGTTGACCAACGGGCCAGTTTCCAAAACATTTGGTGTCGTGCTTTAAATGGGACCATGCGCTTGCAATTCAAATCTGGGCATAATTCAAATATGCTGTGTGTCGACTGTTTTAACTAGCAGCATTATAGAATATTAGTTTATAGATACTGTATATATTACTATATGAGCAATATTGACTTCTACTGCTGTCATGGTAAGAATCGATAACTTTTTAATGCTAATATGGCATACAAAGAAAGAGATAGCAACTCTAGCCTCAGCCTGCAAGTACCTAGATGGGCTGTGTGGATCCATAAACATGAAATATTGTGTATATATACTCTTAAAAGGTAATTCTACTGTAGTCTTATGAGTTCTGAACCGGAAAATAGACCAATGTCCCCATAAAATCCCCCTGGGTCATATTTACAATCACTTCATGCTCTATGGAGCAGCTCCAGATTTTACATCTTGATGACCTCACAGGTTTGAGTGCTTTCTGGCTTTGGGAGTCAGTAGCTCACATTCACAAATATTGATTGGATTACCCTGGACGGTAGGAATAACACATATGAATTCCTAAGTTTAGTGGTGTGTCCCTTTAAGAAGAACAGCCCCAGTCTTTCATTTTTCTTCTTAATGAGTCGTGGAGCGCTGAATGTTAAACTATGTATTTATGTAGCATGGTTGCTACTCGATTACCATGGAAACTGAGGTAGCGTGTTGGAGGTGAGTGGGCGTCAACACGACTTGGATGAACCCTGAGAATGGGGTGGGAGGGACAGAGATAGAGAGAGAGAGAGAGAGAGAGAACAGAGTTGGAGGAGGGGAGGGGCAGATGCAAAGAAAAAGGGAGAAAGAGGGAGGGAGTGCAGGAGAGGAAGAGCAATTGAGAGAGAAAGAGAGGGCGGCAGAGGGGAGAATGACACATCTAGGGACAGATATGATAAGAGATGAGAGAGAGAGAGAGAGAGAGAGAGAGAGAAAGAGAGAAAATGGTAGGACTGCTGAAATTGGAAGTTAAACTTTGCAAGAAGTTTGTAGACCTTGCTTTCCACTCCCTGTCCTCCTTTCTT
>OOFE01003393.1:3488-16263 GCA_900323365.1 Monocentris japonica
AACAATCATTATTCACTCTTACAGAGCTAAAATAAGACCGTGACTGTCACCATTATAGCCACTGCCATTATTTCACCTTCAAACATCCACAATTCGCTGTTAGTCTTTGTTGTCATTAAAATCTTGAAGCGCTGCATGATCATACTGATAGTCATCATCATCATAATCATCATCACCACCACCACCAAGATTATCATCATCACCCCCATCCTCACATCCACGGCATATGAGACATGACTTTTAGAGATTGGAGATTGTCAGAGAAGTGTGTCTGCAACCTTGGCTTTATTTGAATTGAGTAAGAGCTTTACTGGTGTCCAATTAAGACACTTGAGCCTTTCAATTTAGTCCAGATGGCAGATAGCTTACCAGTCGCAGAAGACTGTGTTTTCATTTCACTCAAACAGCATTGGCGAAGCATTAAGAGGATGTGGGTGCTAACTATCCACCCCGTTCCTTCTGGTACACTTAGCTCAGATGACGGAAGTTTCTTCTTAATATTCTAAAGCATCCGAATACCCATGATTTCATTATCACTCTGACAGTGCATGAAATGTCAACATTTATTGCTATCCACGCTTTAAATGGGAAAAAAAGAACAATGAAAAAAAATATAGATAACAGACAGACAGCTATATACTAAACCCACTCTAGAAACAATTAGACATCAAAGTGAGTGACAGTATCTTGGCAAACTGAAAACCAGTGCAGGGAAAAAAAACTGGTCAGCAGGACAAAAAAGATATCAGAGACATGGCCAAATTTCCCTGGGGTATTTTAACAGAACAGAGAGAGAAGAAAAGAAAACAGCAGAGCCACTAGCTGTGAGTCTGGCTGTAACACAAACAGGCCTCCTTCAGAGAGTGCCCGCTCTGGGCAAATAAGTGAAAAAAAGTCTGAAAATTGACTGGCATTGGAAAGAGGAAATGATGAAGCATCTGTAAGGACTTGGCATAGGCTGCAAAGACAGGCAGACAGGCTATAATATTACCCAGCCAAGATGGAGGTCAAATAGAGGCATCCTCTGGATTTTTGGAGGCAAACTATTCTCAGATGGAAACACAATCCATCTGATGTGCAGAACCAAAAATGTGCCAGATTGTTTCATGAAACAGAGTTAACGAAAGCCCATACAGGGGAGGCGGCACGGTATGTACTCACCAGTGACAGAGAAGGGTATTTAGCAATCGCAGAGCAGAATTTTTTTTTTTGTTTTTATTTTTATTTGATTGCTGCTCTGTGACCTTTGTCCTTATAGCTATCCTTATTTGGGTACTTGATTATATTGCATGGTATTAACTCTGGACATATTTCAGGAAGCAATTGTTGGTGAGGCTGATATTGGTGTACATTATTTATATTACATAATCAGTTCAACAATAAATATCTATTTCTAGAGAGCATCCCAATGCACAAGGGTCTATAAGGACTCTCTGCTACTGCCCAAACCAAGATAAACAACTAAATGTCAGAGAGAAAGGAGAAAATCTGGAAAGTCAATCTTGTCATTTTGATGAAGTTGCGTATGCCTCCTGAGGCTAGTCATGACTGATGATGCTGTGGCTTGCTGTCCACCGAGCCCTTCACTCTGCTCTATTTAAAGGATGACCATCTGAAAGCAGGTCCATACTAACAGCGAAAGCCAAAACACATGTATGGAAGGGGAATAATCATACATGAGCTGTCCACATCTCACAAACATTAAGTCTGAAAAGTAATGAATGTGTCTGGCTCGACAGAGTATCGAAGATGTGGTGCTCTTTGTTTCCATTCTCTTTCTCACTCTCTTTTTATTCTCACTGCCTCCCACCTCCCTCTCCCTCCCTCAGGGCAGACTGATAAAGACAAATGCCATAGTCGGCTATCATTTCTACGCCGAGGCCCAAAGGGCTGCAGGATCATATTTTTCTTTTTCTCTTGTTTGATGATGTGATTTTGTTTTCTTCAGAAATAGATTTGTCTCTAATGGCTCTGTTTACCTATCCTCTCTTTCCCCTTTTCCCTATTCCCTCTGTGCTGGGGTGAGGATAGAGTGCTTTGGGCTGCACTGTCACATTACCTAGAGTCTGCAGACTGCAGAACTGCACCAAAGAGGCCATATTTCCCTCTATACTTGGCATTATTTTTGGTATAGTGAATATATAAATCATATCAGAATAAACATTAATTAAAGGAAAATGCCACCCTCAGATACTCTTACACTTTTATAGATCATCAATCTGTGATGTTAAATATATTCCAAGAGTTGTTTTGTGATGATGTTTTGTAATTTACCTTTTTATTCCCCTTAGCTTGCCTTGTCTACTTCTACTTCCTACATTTCCCAGAATGCCCTTTGACAACCCCCAGACAACAGGCGTGAACTTGCTGCTGCTGCATTCACGTCATGTCGGATGAAGCGGAAAGATAAGAATATTTGGGATGGGAAATATGAGAGCCTTCAAAAAGTTTCCATATTTCCTTCTTGGAATTACCACTAGGAGGTAAATGTGAGTTTTTTCACAGTTAAAAGCTCATATTTACAGTATCTCTCATGAGACATGAATGCATCATCATCTGTGACTTTTACGTGTAAGTGGAGGGAGCGGATGCAGTAGTGCTAGCTGTTGTTGTTAGTGGAGAAAAAGGGAGAGTTGCGCCCCTTATGCAAAATGCCTTGTCACTACGCTGCATTGTCGACTATTGAGGATACTGTCTGTGGAGAAATTGGTGTTTCTTCTTCTTCTTCTTTGATGATTTTTTCCCTGTATCCCTGTGATTGTTGAACATTTATCGTTAATGTTTTAATGATCGTTGAAAAACTAAAAACTTGACAATCAACCCTGTTTGCAGTGGAAATAGAAGTGGGCCTATGATCAGATATGATGCAATATAACAACAAATAAAAAATAATAATCATAATGCTGAATGACACACACGAGCCTGTATTTGTATGACTCCACTCTTCCCAATGTCACTAATGAATATCAGATTACTAATAATCACAAAATGTTTAGGGGCTGAGGTACTGCACTGTCAAGTAGTATATAGAGCCTCTATATAGAAGCTTTCTTTTTCTGTGCGATTTTTTGCTACCACATGAAAACCTTGAGTCATAACACTGTGCATATTTCAGTACAATATGGGACCCTTGGGATTCTCTGTTTGATCTGTGTCATTAACAACAGAATTATTGTTTAAAAAGTTTTTGAAGGTTATATGGACCACACCTGGAGCGTATCTCCTACTGTTACATCTAGGAGGTGGTGACTGTAGGTGTTTTGTGTATCATCGGGGGCCACAGCAGACTGCTAAGGTAAAAATAGATATTTAATGGGGGCAGGCAAGAGTATGATAAAACACCACCTCCATATGGAGCCTCAAACATAGGGCGCATCACCAGTGAGAAATGAGGCTCCCTTAGTCTCTGGAAGACACTATAGGGGGCTCGCAAGGGGCCAGCTTTGGTATTGTTTGGGCCTAGCTGAATGTGAAAGCCCAGATTTGCAGGCATTTTTACAAGCCTGAGTGTTTTCTCTCCAGTACCTTTGGTAGAATAAAATGCTCCTACGACTCCCTTGCCTGTCATCTTGGTTCCACAACGTGAAGACGGTGGAGATCAAAGCTGCTTTCTCTCCAACTGTCAGCCCAGTTTTACCTGCCTGGATGAAACCTAGCCTCTTAAGCTGTGACCAAAGGAGAATAATGTCCCTTGACAGAAGGATGGCTTCAGGCTAAAAGGAGCCCCAAGGCTCATTGCAGACAAGCTGAGGGGATGAGGAAGAGGAAAGTAAGAGTCAATTAGGTTTTTCTTTCATTGTGAGAATAAACCAAAAACCTGGCCTTTGGAACTGCTGCCAGGCTGTAGAAGATAGAGAAAGTGAAAGGTGGGACCTGTGGTGAAAGAGAAAGATCATAGAAAAACAGGCTAGACTAGGGGCTAGCCCTGGGGTTGAGCTGCATTGAAGCCCAGCCCTGCTGGAGGGCCTACTCAGCCATGGAGACCAGAGAGGCATAACCATGCCCAGGACTGGAGATAGGCTTATATATCTCTCTAACAATGAGTCACGTGGCATACAAGAAGACATTCATTGTGGGACAATATAGTAAGGTGAAGAGACACTAAAGTGAATGAGACATAAAACTCAGTGAGACAAAACAGCAGCTCACTTAAATCACATTCACCCAACACTGGCGAGGTGATTGATGCGCACCACCTTGGCAAGAACAAACAAGCTTGCAGTCATTGGTGATTTACACCTCTTTATTCAGTTTCCTGTGTTTAGCACTGCTGATCTCAGAGGATAGAGATTGGCAGAAACAATACCAACAAAATTAATGGAAAGAAGACGGCTGTGGTGTCAGAGGACACGGATTAGCCAGAATGGAAGACATGAGCATGAATATTGGGATTATGTTGAACGAATGACTTTGAATTTGTTTCAGCTTCAGTTTCAATTACCAGCCTTTATTATGGCCCGGTAAGGTGTCCATCGAAACCTTCAAACCCTCTCCATTCAGCTCCAGCATCAAAAGTGGCACACCCAGCTGCTCTTTGAATATTTCTGGGCCACCAGTACTCTCTGGGAGAGGACAAGAAGCTCACTGGGAAAGGAAAAACTTGGCAAACTGAGATGGATAGCGACAGGTTTTTGTCCTGTCAGCATCTTTGCTCTGAGCCTTCTCCCCTCTTTTTGCATTTCAATAAATTGCTTTTCAGCGAGATGCTAGCTCACTGTCTTATTGGCATGCAGGGAGGCAAAGTGCCCCTCTCTAGGATGACCTACCGCACATTTACTTACATAATTTGTCTGACATTACTGCGCTTCCCTTTATACCAGGGGCTTGTGATAAACACGAGTGTATGATGTGCAGACGTGCACATTAAAACAGAGTAATGGCTCTGCATTCATTGGAATAAAGTTTCTAACAACCCCTATTTTTCTCAGCAGGAGAACTATAAATGCCATCTGGTGACGGCGGGGGAAGTGGTGGTGGTGGGTACAGTGAGTGAGTGGACGAGTGAGTTAGATGAGTTAGTGAGTGGGTGAGGGTTGGAGGAATGGGGGGAGTGAGTGATCAAGTGACCCGAGTACGTGAAAAAGCAAATGAGCAAATGAGCGCATGGGTCAGCAAGCAAGCAAGCATAGAGCCAGTGACCGAATGTGTGACTAGGCTGGAATCAGAATGAGGTGTCATGGCATTAGTCCACTCTGAACTCCTAAGCTGTCTCTCAGACATGTCAGGCTGCTATTGACCTTTGTTCTAGGGAAAGCTGGCTCAGGGTCCAGAGAGTACTCTGCTTACAGTGCAGGGCTATGGATGTGGAATGGTGAGTTGGTACAGTGAGGTTACCTCCTCCATGAAATGAGTTAGACTGTTAATCTGATCGATCCTCAGGTGAATACTCCCTGCAGTACAATGGTCATGAACCTCTGAGAAAGGCTGCACTGAGACATGGAGAGAGACTGAGTGTCAGTTAAAACTGGCAGGCCTGTGCAGGATTTAGGTTCGGATTATTATAGTTCCCTCGTACAAACCAAGACAATGTGGCTGTTGGAAACTTAATGAATTTGTTAACAATAAAGCAATTAAGTTTAATATTCTAAATAAGGAGTATTCTTGACTTCATCGTTGTGAAATACGACTTAAACTCATAACTGCAGGCATCATACAAATTACCTGAGCAACAAATAATTTTATTATTTGTATCATATAATTTTATGTTTTTGTATGTACACATTAATAAAGCTAAAAAAAAATCTAAAATAATGAATGATATAGCAATATACATTCCGTCATTCGAAAAACTGGGTGTTAGAATATACCTACTCATTTCTACTTTACAACATCTAATAAAGAAGTGTAGTGACTGCCCACTGCAGTACTAATGCAGGATACATTTTGCAGGACATCTATGTCTCCCACTACAAAAAAAAATTTAAAAAAACTTGAGAAAAAGAGTAACACAAATTAACATATGTGAAAGACAAAAAACATAAAAAATAATTTTAACTGTCAAGGACCTTTTGGCATATTTCTGTTCTTACACACCTTTTGTACAATCTGTTTTTTGTGATACTGTTATGCTGCTGCAACCCCAGAATTTCCCCCGGGCATCAATAAAGTATCTATCTATCTATCTATCTACAGCCAGACCTAGTTTAGTAAAGTGGTAAAACAAAAAAAAAGTTGACTGGTGATTTGTCTGGGAGGGAGGCAGGGGGGAAACTAGCGCACAGGTACATTCAAAGGGATGATGTCAAGTCTTAGTGAGATATGCCAGGGGCAAGGTTAGAGTACATTTTCTCATCTTTACAGTTGAAGGTAATCCCATACCCAGTAGGCTGGCTAATTAACTGAGTATACAGTTCAAAGCAAACAGCATGGTTGCCTTGTTAGCAATGCAAGCGCCACGTTGTAGATAGAGGGGAGTGGGGATGCAGTAGTGGCTGAGCGGTGGAGTTTATAAACACTGGCCTGGGGGGGATGAATGTGGCAAGAATGCTGAGGCTGCGTCTCACACCCCTGTCTGCCCACCTCATCTAGCGCCAGCCAGCTTAGCTCTCTCAACAGCTCCCAGGTCCCTCCCTGCCCCATTGGGGCCTCAATTAAAAACTCCTCTGATGTCTGGCAACTGACAGAGACTCCATCACTTCCACACGCCCCTCTCCACTGAGAGTGGCATTAAGATGTCGGAGGCAGAGTGGACTATTGATTTTTGTTTTTTTTGGTTGTTCCATTTCTTTGCCAAGCTGTCGTAGCAACACAGGCAAAAATTGGGTGCAATAATCAGCAATCAGTTTAAAAAGTTGTGTTCTCTAAATTTTTAATTAGCTTTAAAACAAGAGCTGACTGTGAGATGCAGAGGGTGTGTAGGAGGGAATCGGTAGTGACAACTATCAGCACCAAAGCAGTCTATCTGGCTGGCTGATTGAGTTAATGCTGAGTGGAGGAGCTGAGAGCAGAGTGACAAGGCCAAATGGCTTGAAGAGACTAAAGAACCATTTAAAATAGAGGATATGCATGGATTCTGTCGAACAAATCTAAACTTGCTGCTACACCTGAGCCATATCTGGGTTACATTTTTCGCAAGCTGTGATCCTGATGCTTTGGTAGCTTACCTAACTTTCGGTATACCTGTTACTGAGCAGTAGTGGAAGTAGTAGTAGTAGTAGTGGTACTAATAGAATAATTAGTAGAAGTATTACTGTATTCATCATACAGTGGCAAATTTCTTTATGTGATGAAGTGCACATATCAAATCACTGACATACGGAGATAAACAATAAATAACAATCAGTTCCTATACTACTGGAAAGCCACACTAAGCTGGCGGATCAGGTACAACTCCATTCTGCTCATTCAAATGCCTCATTGAACCAGGAACAAACGACTGCTTGAAAATCTCTGCAGACATTCTGGGAGGTGTACACCTATTGCTAAAACAACCCCTGTGTTGCATCAGTATAATGTGAGGTGGGTGAGCAATATTGTCCAGGATATGAACTTTTGACATGACACTTATTGAACCATCCATCCTCTGACTCATGACTGCACTCAATAGTTGCACTAGCTTTTTTGATAGTCTTTCCCAGCTTGTTGTTTGCCTTTTTTAGATTGAGGCTATACTGTCTAATGAAACAGTTGAGCAGCTTCAGCAAGTACTCTTAACATGCTGTAAAAACACTACTCAAATGTCAAATGACACAAAAGCCTGATCTATTGCCAAACTTATTTCAGTCATTATTGATTCTACCTAAGATCCTCTGGTTAGTCTTTGAAATTAATCCACATATTTGAAAATGCATCCACATTTATGAATGTTTGTTTACGAAGAGACATGGGCAATGCTCCAGAGCACAGCAACAGTTGCACTAAACTACTTACATGATAACATTTCTGAATACAAAGCGACAGGTTGTAAGCTTAACTCTATCTCTCTATCACAAAGCAATACAAGTTCTATCCAAAACATAAAAGAAGTGCTTGGATCCCTCCAAAGCTCGGGCTGAGAGTGTGAGTTCTTAGTATGCCTCTCCCACTGCAGTATTACTAGGAGAATATATAATGACAGAATTTCTTTAAAAGACATGCCTCTGTATGTCTTTGCCTAGGGCTCTCATTATAAAACAGCATTTCTCATTTTCCTCTGCTGCAGTCTTTGGTGGTTACTGGAGAGACAGATGAATATTCTCAAAGCACTCAAGAGCTGGGCCAGGTTCAGACTTTGGAGTAGGTCAGCTTGTACCTGCTTGCTGCTCATCTCAAGAACAAAAACAACCCTCCTCACACGATCACACAATACTTTTCTTAATGCAGATGTAAATATGAACATTGTTAAAACCACAAAGTTCAAGGCTAACACATATATTCAAGTTTAATAATAATAAAAATAATGTTTTGTGATTGATCCCAATATGTAAATTCTCTTTTCACTTCCCCCTTCACAGGGCAAGTGCAGGGCCAGCTACAGAACAGCACCTGTGGAGCTGGTAGGGATTCACTCTTACTCAAGAACAGCACGGTTTATGCTTGCCGACAAGAGGGCTGACCCCAGACCCTCCGGGTGAACGGCAGGCTTTCTATTCACTACACCACCCAGCTGCTCAAAGAGAGGATAGTGTATCAGTTTATTTTGAGTATATTATTTAAGGATATGGTATGCTCATGGATGTATTATTATGGTAATAGATATGTGATCCCTGTTTCCTTTTATTGGTTTTATTCTGAAAACAGCTGTTTATAAAAGGAGACTATGGAAGAAAATAAGTGACATTTACAATTGAATTTTTAAACACCACTGAATTCATACCATTGAAATATTTTACTTTGAAAACCATGTACCTGAATTTATTGGTTTTGAATTCACTTCTTCCAAATTCAGATGTGACATTTCAAGTTTTGCAATTTCGAAAACAATATTCAAGACATTCAGGTTGCTCAAATTCAAGTGGTCAAAGTCAGATCTAAAAATTCAAGTTGAAAAAGTTCAGATAGAACATCTGGGCTACCAAGGACAGGCAATCGAGTCTGACTGCAATCGAACTGACATCTGGCCTATTAGTGTCATGTGACCTGAAAGATGGTGATGAACAAGGTCTGTGTACATTTAGGCAAATGGTTTTCCATTCCATTCCATTTCCGTTTGAACAATATGTTCAATAAAGACATGTAAAAGTTTATCTATTTTTATTATTTAGCTGAAGATAAGACCATATTTTAGGAGACATTTATACAGGAATGCAGGTAATTCAAAAGGCTTCACAAACTTTCACATGGCTTCATTGAGATGCAGTGAAATATTGAAATATTGAACTCCAAAGGCTTCAGTTGTCCCCCTGACAAGAGTTAAAGGTTGAAAATGAGACATCCTGTTTAAGAGTGTTCAGTAGTGTAGAACCTACAACACATCTCTGTTCATTCATTGACATTTGGTTACTGTTTCTCACCTCCATCTCCATTTTCCATGGCAAGGTTTCTGACAGATACTACAGAACACTAAACAAAATTTCCAAAATTTGCTTTCCAAACACCAAAATTCAGATTCCAGAAGATTGTTTGATGTTTCACTGAATGTGGGTGATACTGAGTGCATCGTCAAACCTGCAAATGGCTTCACTTTCAAACCCTTTTGCAAGCATCACTTTTCTGCTTGTTTGAACTGATTTCCTTGGTTCCAAAACACAGTATATCATGGTATTTTGAAACACTCTTTTAACAGCCTAGCCCTGTTTGCATGGCTCTGCCCCACATCAGGAAAACAACTTGCCATTACAAATGGCATTGCTCTTCATCCGGTGGAGTAAGTGGCTGAGAGCATCGAGACAGATACATTATAGATATGACAGGCTCTTTAAGTGTGGGTCACCGAGCTGTCTCTGCCGTTGACAGAGTGTTGCACTTACTGCGGCATCACACGAGGAGGGCAACTGATGAAATTAAACATAGTTGAAAAAATTAATAAGGTGAGAGGAGTGAGTTTATTTCCTCATGGACAGTTTGTCTGTAATGAGCTGCAGGTTGTCAGGCTTCGGGGAGACAGGCATGGCTAAAGAGTCCGAGCCAGCAGGAAGATATTAATGCAACCTGAAGGAGATGTGTCATCACAATCCAAACTGGTCACACAAGGAGCATGACCACGCATGGCTTAATCATGGCCACCACAGTTAGGCCTATGATATTTGACACTGGGGTTGAAATAAAGGGCTTTGTATTAGTTGCATTACTTATCATGTGGTGAGTCAGTGAGTGAGTAATTATTTTAACATTGCCACTACAGAGGGAGGTAAGGGTCTAGAGCACTAGGCCTGCATGGAACTCTTCTCCTCTGGGACACAGCCACACTAGGTCCTGCTTAACTTCCATTTCACACTTGGTAATCAATTACTGGTCTCTAGAGCTATCGAAGAAAGAGCTACCTATCCTGAGAACAAGCTAAATCTCTCAGTGCCTCCTAATTGAAAAGACATTACATCGGTAGACAATGCTCTTTGTGTATAGTCAGCCATTGATTTGGACTGTTTCGATGCCCAGAACAAAGCAATTTACGGAGGCTGCAAACACCCTTTGCAGCACAATAATTCACGGTCTTATCTGGTGCAGAGTTTAAACATCAAATAAATACAGATGAATAATTAAATAACTAGCCTTTGAAGGTGTGCCCAGCCATTTGCTGGTGGTTATTTTCTATCCCAATGACTCTGAAAGGCTGAAACTAATATGATTTCATATCGTAAAGCCAAGACTGACGCCAGACCTCCCGAAACCAATCCCTCTTACAGGATTTAGCAGGAGCTGTGTGAAATGTACACTGCAGGGCCCCATCGGCCACAGTGATAGTCCTTGCTGTGAGCCCAAATCAAAATTAACCTGATCAATGACAAAAGAGGACTTTCGTGCTTTTACTGCCATCATAAATAGTGTCCTGGAAAGAAAAGCAAGAAAGGACAGAAAGAGAAAGGTTCCCAGAAGGCTGGGGACAGGCATAAAGATGTCAGACTGCAGGATGTGGAGAGGGGTGCAGGGGGTAATCATACACAACACTGCCCTGCCATAACGGTCTGGGCCAAGGATGGAGACACCCAGCACTTGATCAAACTTGATAGGGTTCAACCTGTGGACATGCAGTAGACAGGAAAAACTCAAGACGCATGCACATACACACTCAAGACACAAACACAAAAACACACCAACATGCACACACACGCACACACACACACAGACTCTCTCTTTCTTACATAACAAATACTGGACACATAGATGGAAATTCACAGTCCAGGCAAAACGAAACACTCCAGCAGTGTAGTCTTAAACTGTGGCAAAAAAGACATTTTGACACAGAACCAGTGCAAAAAACCTTTAATGCCAAAAGGAAAAAAGTCAAGATGGTAGAGAGGGAACTAGAATAGGGGGAAAATAAATCCCAGCACAAAGGAGAGGAGCTCATTTTATCTCTCTGATTGTACCATTCTAAAAGAGCAATGCACCGAGCAGGAAGTGGCCGCGACTTAATCCTTCTTTCAACCCAACAATCCCTCAGAGCTGCTAACGGTAAGACTGAGAGCATAACAAATAATATTGCCCGGGCCATAATACAGGGATAAAATTTCCCATTCTGAAGGCCCAGAGGAGGACAGTCAAACATCTCAGAGCAGTGACAGCGGCAAGTGGCCCGAGTTAAAAATGGTGATAGGAAATAATGTGCTTACAAAGCTGCCATTGCTGCCTACCTGAATTTATTTTAGATTGCCCACATTACTTCATCTCTCTATTTGGTTGTTTTCCCCAGCTGGGCGCCTGATAAGACTGAGCACGCATTCAGTGAGAGGGAGAAGGCCTGTTTGTGCATTGGACTAATTAATACAGCGCTCCATCGGGGAAGTTGCCTGCTTGCTGCTCTGCTGACAACCGATTCATTTATACTACTGTTTTCTACTTCTCAGAAGGCTCCGTTAATTGCATTTAAATTAAGCCTGTAAAGAGGTTCAGTGGAGAACAAGGACAAGCGCAGTGTTTTGTTTATAGCCACGGGAAGCTAAAACATGAATCTGGGAAACATGTCACCCGAAAGTTGACAGACAGAGCTTTTAATACAAAATCCTATGACAGAAAAGCCCAAACATCTTTGCAAAAAAAAAAAAAATCAGGAATCATTGCAAATTTACCACAATAAATAGTTTGGTGAAAGCCCCTATGAACAAGGAGATTTTACTATTCCTCTAACGATTTTTGGCAAAGCTCCCATGGAAATGCTTAAAGTCCAATTTAACAGAAAATGCCTCAAACGGACTCAATCTTTTCACAGATTCCAGTGAAAAATAATCAATTAAATGTATGGCAATAATCAGAGAAAAAACTCATTGAGGGACTGCTCTTCTCAAAAACAACCAAGGATTGGGGCTTTATGGCTTGAGAAAGCTTGAGCTCTAGCAGGTACCAATTTAGACGGCAGCATGATGTCAGGATCGAACAAATAATAACACAGTCAGGGAAAAGGGGAAGAGGCGAGCTAGCAGACATCTAGGTAACTGCGTGGGATTTGAAAGAGAACAAGGAGGAAACATCAGAAAACATGGGGGAAAATGGAGCAACAGAAAGAGAATGAGGGAGTGCAGTGTAATTCTCAGTGTGATTTCTAACCACAGGGGCCTTTCATGAAGTTGATTGAGCTGGGCAATCCCCCAGAGAGAATGGAGCAGACTGCCAAGCCAGGCTGGGTTAGGGGCCAATAACGGTTGGTCAAAAGCATTTGACAAAAAATAAAGGCAAAAGGAGAGTGGAGGCGAGTTTATTG
>OOFE01003404.1:4709-17551 GCA_900323365.1 Monocentris japonica
TGTGCATATGACTTTTCACTTGGGTGTGATGGGTGAATTTCTAGACTGAAACATGATAATTACATTTAATATGATTCCTGTGCTGTGTCTGATTGTATCATTGGATATTAACTCATTGTCTGTAGGTTAACTCTCATAAAGGACCCTCAGGGTCCCTCAGGGTCTGTGGGATACTGAAAGAAGAAACATCTGGTATTAGGACTGGAATAGCCAGCAGGGCTGTAGAAGATATGGAGAAGATAGCCAGCCAGGAATGAAGTCATGTGTTTGGAATGGATACATTGACCCTATATAAGATCCTGCAGTTGCCTTGTAAGACACAGACTCAAGCTTTGCCTTGTTGGTGATGTTCGTCTCTGTCCACACGCGTGTATTAAACTGCTTGAACTAAGATCAACTTGGGGCCTACTTTCATTTCACCTAGGTTGACTACAAAAGAAGAGAACCGCATCTTTCAGTATGTGTGCAAAAAATAGTTTTTTTAGACCACTTTTTACACACACTAGTGATAGACAGAGGGAGAAAGAGCAAGTATATGAAGAAAGAGTGTGTGAGGAAAAAGAGAGAGACAGCCAGAGAGGTTGGCTGAAGAGCTTTCTGACACTGACAGCTCCTTCTGCAGCCATCACCTCTCTTGTTCTGTCTCTTGCCCAATCATGTATGTGTCACCTCTCTACTCTCCCAACATATTCCAGTTAATACTAACCTCTTACCTCCTCCAGTCCTTAGCCCAGCTAGTCATCACCTGCCTGGCTGGCCTGCGTCTTTGCTTTCCAGATATAAAGATATTCAATATTATATCTGGCCCGGACAGCTCAGTCAGTAGAGCGTGAGACTCGCAGTCTCAGGGTTGTGGGTTCGATCCCCACATAGTGTCAACCATAGTGTCTCACCTTTGTAAGTCTGCTAAATGACTGTAATATAATGAAACGAGAAGATCCACCTCCTTCCCATCAGCTGATAGAACCGGTCCGGTTAGAACACAGGAAACCGGATTGCCAGTTTGTATTTGACAACACTGGAGCATAATTGATGACTGTGACAGTTTTAAGTTTGATCTCTGTTTGTTTTGCCTAGTTAGCCAGTAAAAAAAATCACCAGTCTTGGTCAGACTGGTATCTGTCCAAAATCCTACTGTTATCTGGTCAATGACCTGCATCATCAACTAGCTGTGCCACTCACCTCCTCCATCCTTCTTGGAAGAAGTGGGTGAGGAAAAGTGAGTGATAACAAGACAGGCTTTTTTCTCACTTTCTCAGTCTCTGTAAATTGAGCTGCTACATGACAGCACCATTACCTCCACCTGCCACCGCTAAATCAAACACTTAGGTGTCTGAGTGATTACTCACACTCCTCACAAGTGTCATTGTTTTTTTTTTTTTTTGGGTTCCTTCTGTGTTTCCTTTTAGGAAGGAACTATTGTCTCGGGGTTGGATACAACATGGCACATGAGATGTTTTTAGTTTCCACGGTGATAAAGCACAGAAGTGATAGGAAAATAGACGTGGAGGTGAGAGGCTTATAAAAGGGGCTTATAAAACATCTCCCCTCAAAACAAACAAGAGAAATAATAATCAAGATGACAAGCCAAGACCCAACTGAATTAGATAATAGAATGTAAATGACAACTGAGTAACCAACTATACTGACTTTTCCTTTGAATGTATTAGAGGTAGAAGTTGAGATACGAGTTAAGCTTGTTATTTGTGGTGTATGTGTGTGTGTCGCTTGCAATGTTTTGATCACATCTTCAAAAGAGGTTCGACTTCGACTGAGTCACTGCAGACTAAGATATGGATGACCTTTTGAAAATGTGCTATCGTGCATACATTGGAGAAGGGATTTGATGAGGTAAACAGGTGTGATTTGATGTGTGATATTTCACAGGCTCTCAGAGATCAAGCTCTTTTTGCGAGACATCAGTTGCAAGAAGTCTGACCTAGTAATACTTGAGGCCCCCTGGCACATCGGTAGCGTTTTGAGGAAATGTACAGATGTAGGGCCAATTGGCAATATTAGGCTGACTGGCAAATGGGACAAATTGTAGGATGGAACAGGTGATCCTACTTCATCCCAACTCTCTGAATCACAGGAGTTGAGGATTGGAGTTTGACAGTTGCTCCCTCAAGATCAACTTACCATCAGTAGCATGAGCCCCAACACTGCACCTCACATACACACTGATTATGTCTGACTCCATCCCGGAAGAATTTGTCTTCACTCTCACCCCAGCTGCTGCACACATACATGCGCACGCCGTGCGAAGCCGCCAAGTCACACGTGTTCATGTGATATTGCTTAGGAGGTTGAGTTTCCTCAAGACAGTAGCACTCCAAACTTCTCACTTTTCAACAAAACTCCCCTCAGCATTTCTGCTTCCCATCTCGCTCCTCGTCTCTCTCCTTTCACTCTGTCCAACTCCTACGCTACAGCGGCCCCAGTGTGCCACGCATTACCATTTCAGAGAACACACACACAACACACACACTCCGGCACAGATGGGTAGCGCGGTCTCTTTTAGACAGATGAATGGGTAAATATTTACCTTCCCAGATTGTCTCTCTTCCGCTCTCATCCTTCCATCCCTCCACCCATTGCCGTCCTCTCGACACCTCCACGCCGCGCTCATCTTTTTTCTGCGGCGCCGTTCTTCGGGGTTCTTGTGTCCCGCTGGTCTTGCCTTCATCTTATCACGGCGGCCGCTCACACGCATCTGTTGTGCAAACACGCACGTATACACATGCACATACTTTGAATATATGAAGGAGAGGATGGTTGTGTATAAGCAGAAACTCATAGATGCACGCATGCATGCACCTGTGAGGGCCTGAGCAAACAAAGAGTTGATAATAATTGTGCAGAAGACAATGGCGTGTTTTATGAATTCAGCCCATTGAGGCAGATGGGGGGACTGACTGTGTGCTTATCTAGAGTTTTAATTAAAAGACTTTAGTCCCCTATGAGCAGATATTCCCTGTGTAAATGCTGTGACTGGTAGCACACAATGGTTAATGGAGGCTACTGCCTTCAGGGATATGGCCTGTCTGCCTCTATGGAGCAGGAATAGGACTGATAGGAACAAAGTGCACACACACACACACACACACCCCTATTATCCTATCCTATTATCATCTTTGATTCAGGGGCACGTGAGTTTTAGAAGCTATAGCCATGCTTGATATATGACAGCAGATTTATTGACTTATCAACACTTTACCAGACCAAAAGGGCGGGTGTGTGTGTGTGTGTGCATGTGAAAGATAGATAAAAAGATAGGTGCTGCCCATATCTATATGTAACATATGTATATAATATAATATAACTAATTTGGACTGTTACCAGGTTTACATTTGATCATGGTTTTTGGACACACACACACACACACACTACTACACAGTACTCACAGTACACAGTTTCCCTCTATCTTGCTCTGCCTGCTTGCCTCCCTCCCTCCCTTCTTCCTTCTCTGTCTTCTTACAGGTGTGTACATCACGTTGCAACACAGGTTCTCACTTTACTTTCCATTAAAACTGTTCATTCACTCAGCCGTTGTTCAACAGAGGAATAATTGAACTCAGCTGCTATTGCCAGGCGTTCAGGGTGATGTATACACATGTTTTTTGGAGAAGAACAGGCCTGGCGAGTGTTGTGTAATTTCATTTACATTCTTCTTCGATCATTCTTATGAGTGCTGCCTGGCACAGGCTTAGAGAGAGGTTGAGCCTAGTTTTCCTGCTTATCTTGTTTCCTGCTTGCCCCCTCCCAAGCCATCTGGTGTGTAATAGGAATCTGTCAGGTGTCGCTTGGGAAATGGGAATCAGACTTTCAACGATCACACAATTTCCACCTGCTACTTTTTTCCTGTACTTTTTTTTTTTTTTTTTTCAAGATTCAAAGGTTTTTCTCAAACTAACAAACATGGCCTGTGACAGCTGAGGGCCTCTGATGACACATATCTTTGTCACTTTTCTTTCTTCCCTCCTCCTCCTCTTTCTCCTTTTTCATTTCCCATTCATCCTTTCAGATGCAGGGAGGGGTTGAATGTCAGGTAGAATATCAGGTAGTATCAGGCAGTAATTGATTTCATCTCTCCCTTTCTCTCTCCTTGTTTTATCCATCCATCTGTTTGTTCTTGCTCTCTCTGTTTATCAGTATCTCTCTCGTCTCTATACCAGGCAGCTTTAACACCACAGTGGTGATTTATTTTTTTTAGTTCTATAATCAATACTCCCACTGATATCATTCTCCAGTCAATACTAATCGCTGTTGCTCGGGCCTGAGTTACCAGATAAAGTCTTATTGGATAGATCTGATTCAGCTCTCTGTCTCTTTATCTCTTCCACACACCAAAGAGGTGCCTCTCTCTCTCTCTCTCTCTCTCTCTCTCAGTATTTTTGGGATAGTCCAGTTTCCTCAGTTTATCGGTTAGAAAATTCATTTTCTAAATAACAAATGTGTCTATTATCGTACACATCCCTGTCTGACGTGTTTCTTTCTTTTTCCTATCAGTCAGTCTGTGGTGTTTTTACAGGTTTACCCATGCATATGCCAATTCAGAATAGAACAGGTTCATCCGTCTAGCTAGAGGTGGATGAGCAGTTTGCGGTCGTAGGTCTTGTATCTGTGGACACCGCTATAGCTCAGATCCCCATGTAGTTAAACAAATAGCTGTGCGAGAATGGGGAAGTGATGCCAGGAAAAGGCCAAAACAATAACAGACAAAGCCTTGGCCTTGGCCGTGTCCGGGCTGGGCTGTATGTCAGACTCACAAAATGAGATGCTTGCGCTACATCGGCAATCGTCCATCACACAAGAAATAGAAGTATGTTACATAAACAAACAATAGATACATATTTTTAGGACTTCTTTGACATTGTAAATGTTGTAAAAGTTTGCGGATACACAGACAAAACTGATGGGCTTGTTGGAAAGTAGAAGTTAAGGCTGAAATCTCACTAAGGGCTGGCAAAGCTACATCTGATACTTTGTGACATTTGAAACTGTAAGAGAAAAAAGTGTTCAGTTTTTGAGTTTAACCCACTTCCAGAGTTGGTTTAATTGAAAGCCAGTTGACCCTAAACGTTATCTGTCTTCTTTCTTGATTTCCTCCCTGTCTGTCTCTACTTCTGTCTTTCTCTCTCTGTGCTGTATCTCTGCCTCTACCTCCGTCTCTCACACACTATCAGTTTTTCAAAGGTGAACAATAACAAGCTATATTTCTCCTCTTGCTCTCCTCTCTCATTTTAACGAGAGCATCAGTTTGGTTCTTGTTCATTAGTGTCACACATCACACCCCCGTCACCTTTAGATCTGGGATAGACAGAGGTGTCACAGTGTGTGTGTCTGTCTGTCTGTCTGTCTGTCTGTCTGTCTGTCTGCCCCCTTTCCATTTTTTTCTCACCCTACACCAAGAAAATTCACACCACTGTCTCTCTTTGCTCTTTCTCTGTGTGCTATCTTCATGTGTTTTTTCACCTCTTCCTTCCTGCAGCAGCATATTTTTTTCAGGTAATTAACATCTGAATTTTATTTAACAAAGGACACATGTTTGCCACATCCATCATTCCCTATCTGCGACAGTCCATTACCAGCTTAATTATGATACAAGCATCAGTTCTAGATATTGAGCCTTTGCAGGTTTTTTGGAAAGGGGGAATGGCCAGAATTGTAGTTTTTTCTTATATTTTTTCTCACTTTTTTTCTCCAGCAATGGTGTAAATCTTCTCACTACTGCTGTAAGAATGGTGAGGAAACACTGGCTTCATATTTACTGTTTTCCCTCCCATAGCAAATTACATATACAAGCCTTTTGGAGATGAAATAAGCAGTTATCTATGGAGCCTAAAAAAATTGCTAATTTTATTTACCCTCCGTGTTATTAGTAAGTGGCTAAGGGGAGTATATTATGGATATTTCTTTGCCTTTTTGAAGAGAACATCAAATAATACTAAATAATGTTTGTTTATTCACGCTGCTGAATTTCTTTTACCCTCTTAGGACAAGAATGTGTATTAGAGCTGAGGGGCAAGACTAATTATCTGGGACCTGGCTACTGGACTGAACTTGAAGCGCTAGAAACTGAATGATGACCCTAACGTGGGCACACACTCACGCAATACTGATCTCTAACCCTAAAAAATGATCTGTATCTTCCCTTTTTCAGGCTGTTTGACTTCAGCTGTTGTTGGAAGCCTAGAGGCCATAAATACTCCTGTTTTCAGCAAACAAAGTAAAGGATTGAAAACATTTATGTATTTTTTTTTTTACCCGGGGGGGTCAGAACCACTGCTTCAGGAGATCCAAAAAGTTCCTTTTCATCTCAAAGATAGAATTATTTATTTATTAATTCATTTAGCTGATTTTTTTCAAATCCCTCCCACGGGGTAGTTGTCAGGCAGATCTGAGAGGTCATGGATGCCTATGCCTGCAGGCCATTGGTTAATATTAATGACCATCAACCAATTGGAACTCATCAATAGGTCAGAGGTTATTATGGTGGAGCAGAGGCAGGAAGTTAATGTGATTACAGATGCATCACTCGATCACTCTGTCTTTCTTGGGCTCTCTCTCGTGCTTTGTTGTTTGTTTCTCTATGTGTCTGGCTATTTTCATAAAATACCCTTTTATTTTTTATTCCATCTCCCTCTTCTCTTAGCAACCTCTTCATTTTGTGAAGGCTGAATAGTGAAGGACTGCAGCAAGTGAGATGCTTGGTTTAGAATGAGGGAGGGAATGAATGAAAAAAGAAGTGAAGCAAATAACACAATTCACACAGGCCTTGAATGCTTGTGGATTTGAGAAATGAATGTCTTATTTTGACCATTGTCAGGTCTTACAACAAAACATGGCAACTTTGAGTCCTTGAATTTCACCATACAAGAAGTTGCACGTCCTTGAATTTAATGTCTATCTGAGTGTAGGAACCCTGAAATAAAGCAAAAAAATGAAAAGAATGAAAGATAAAAAAGAATATCACTCAATCTCTTCCTTTTCTACCACATCCAAAGATGTTGCTAAGGAGATCTGTCCAATGAACTGGTAATAAGAAGATGCTGCCTTGTTTTAGCTGCCTTTTGTTCCCATGTAATGATTTACTTTGGGAGACTGCAATGTCCCTCCTCTTTCCTTGCATCTAGACCTTTGATAGAAAGCTTCTAATCAATGTCTTGGCTCACTTCTATTGAGAGTGATTTCCAGTGATTTCCATTTTGGATACTGTTTCCAACCTCATTTTGTGGGAAAAAAAAACACTCTAGCAAATGACAGTGTCCTGAAAACAGTGAATTGGAAGGCTGGTGTGTCACCAACAATTTGACCTTTGCTGCTCAGCATTATGTCCCTGTCCTGCAGAATCCTCACATCGCTAATTGTGCAAATTTTGCGCTTTTTAAATTTTTTTTATGACAGCTAACTTAGCCCTCAGAGATGATGTTAAATGCCTTTGGAATCAAGCCTCATCATTGAAACAAAATGGTAACACGGCATACATTCCAGTGGGAATGTCAACCAAGAATGCTGGAGATACTTGGTTTTCTGACAGACAGGGAATGATCACTTCGCCTTGCAGCCGTTTCATGAGGCTCATCTACTATCGATACTAACAGAATACATAGAGCTAATTGATGCATCTATTCCCATTGGCTACGATTAATCCAATGAGCCCGCTGGTCAATAATCAATGACTAACGATTGGTTGCTGAGGTTGCTAATCAGGTTGTGATTGGTTGAATGACTCCATGGGGACAGGGCTAGCCATGATGCTTTGGCCTTTTTGATGCTAGGGAGCTTGAAAGGGTATTTCAAAGGCAGATACCAAGAGTTGGCTGGTGTTGGTGAGTCACTAGCTTCAGAAAGTCAAGTAAGTCAAGCCAAGTAGACATTTTACTTTTACTAATTTACTTGAATTTGGCCCAATGTGTAATTAATAGTCTTACCTCATTTTCATCTTAGAATTGTAAATTTCATAAATGTGTCGCTAACAGAACCGACTACGTTCCACCGTCCCAAACCATGTGTTTCTATATTGTTCTGTTTTTGTGTGTTTTTGTGTTTGTTTGTTTGTTTATTTCATGTTTTATAATGTTTTATAAAATGTGTTGCTGACTGTTCTACTGCTGGAGCATGTGAATGAATTGTATTGTGTATTTTCTTTGTTTATTTTATGAATGTTTTTGTTCTCAGGTCTCTCCTGAAAAAGAGATTTTGAATGAGACTCCCTGATTGAATAAAGGATAAATTAAATGAAGACTTAGATTGACTTAGAGTGACTTCCCAGCTGTTTCCTCTGTATGAACAGCTTGTTCTTTTCAGATCTTCCAATGATTGACTGAATGAGAATGAGTGAAAACATGAGGAAAGTTGACTGAGCACGCTTGCTCTTCTCCAGCATCACCCTGCTTCACATTCACACAGTTTCATGCATTCACACCTGGGAGCTGCCCAGTATAACCACAGTCTTCTACTGTTGGCCATTAGGAGCTGCCCAGTACAACGACAGTCTTCTATTGTCGGCCACTCAGCAGCTTCACTGCAGCAGTTGGGGTTCAGTGCTTTGCTCGAGGGCACCTTGACAGTGGCAACAGTGGTTGCTGAGGAAGGGGAGAGTGGTACTCATTCACTTTCCCCACGTACAATTTCCCAGCCAGTCTGGGGATGCAAACCAGCGACCTTACAGACACATGCCTGCTCTTAAATGTAATAAATGAGAATGAACAGTCGTGAATGGACAAACAAACTGTATGTTTCTCTGCCTCTCTCTCTCAGGGTCCCAGGTATAACCATCGCTACAGATATAATCTGTGGTTTCCCTGGTGAGACTGAGGAGGACTTCCAGGAGACGGTAGACCTGGTGAGATGCTACCGCTTCCCCAGTCTCTTCATCAACCAGTTCTACCCCAGACCCGGCACACCTGCCGCCAAGATGGAGCAAGTACCAGCAAATGTGGTGAGAGAGAGCAACTATTTTACTACTAGTCTTCTGTTAATGTTTATATTATTATTGAGTAATATAAACTCAATATTATGAGCAATATGGCTTTGGCAACATACTACAAGTTTCTATCCTGTCATGACAGTAAAGCCTATTTCAGTTGGGCAGAGTTTTGATCAGAAATGTCTCTGAAACCACGGCAACAACCCATGACATTAAAACTCCCCACTGAAACCAGTACAAATGATATTAGGCAGGTTAGCAAACAAGACTGTGAAACCTGACTTACACATACACACACACACCCCAACCCCCTGCCTCCCTTAAAGCCAACCCAAAGACTTAAAAACAGAATGAGTCACAAAATGACAGCTTGAACCATCACATTCTTTTCTTTTATGATCATATGCCATGTGTGTGCACGTGTTAACTCGTGTGTTTGTGTGTATGTGTGCTATTGGCCTCTTTATGTGTTTGTGTGCGTCTCTATCGAGGAAATGCAGGCCAACCTCCTGTCATCGGAAAACGTAATGGCCCGTTCCAGTTCTGTCATGACTTCTATTTGGATTTTAATATTACTAATCCTGAAAGCCGTCAAAAGCCTGTGTGTGTGTGTGTGTGTGTGTGTGTGTGGTGTACTGTGTCTCACTGTCCCTTTCATTCTCTTTGAACACCAGCGTGTTTCAGGGAATGGGAAACATGTCCAGACAGACTCACACATGCGTGGATAACTTTGGACCTGTCTGTGTATTACTCTTTATAGTACAGCACAGCTCCTGACACACATGCACACTTACACAGTGGAACAACTGCCAAATGAAACAATTAGTGGCTAATGAAGCCTAAACTATTAGCAGAGGTGTGTGTGGGGAGAGAGAGAGAGAGAGTGTCATCAGCACTGCCTCACAGTTTTACCTCACAAGCTTCTAACGTACAGCATTGTTTGTAAGTGTACTAGTTCTAAGCGTAAAACTTGAAAGTTTTGACCAGAAGTGGCTGGCTTGACACTGGCAGTCAAACTGAATGAAACCATTCTGCTCATTTTCTATTTTCTTATTATTATTGCCATTATTTTGTTTTATTTGATTGAGGATTGTTACACAATTGTGAGTGCATATTTTGATCAAATGAAGCACTTGTTCCTGTAATTGTTTTGTGATCGGTCCACCTCTAATTTGATTGACGTTACACTATTCTGAGTTATGGAAATATATGAGAAGAACATGTCTCTGTTATGCAATGAAATGCAACAGTACTTACATTACTGGATCTAAAGCTAGAAACACTCATCCCAGAAACTTTCTCTCTTCAACCTCTTCATGAGTTTGACCTTCCATACTGTACTTTCCATACAACCCCCACCCCGCTTGCCATCAAAGTCTTAGCACATCTCTTTCAAGTGAAGCTTCTTCATATGTCATTCTCTTTCTCCCTCCCGCCTTCCTCCCTTCATCCTCTGAGGAGAAACAGTTTGTCTTAGAGGGATCAATCCCTAGACAACCACGTCTCTGCTTCTCTTCCTCTTATCTTTTTCCCTCCTTTCTTTTCCCTCCATCTGTCTCATTCGAGTTTCATTGTCAGTGATTGGATGTCGGCGCACAACAATCCTACATTTCATTCATTGTTGCATTGTGGCATATTGTCAGTGGCCTTTGGAAAACCTTGTATCGCCAAAGCTGCCTTTAAAAAAAATCCATCCAAGGTCTAGAAAATGTTTCATGCCTGTAAAGTGTCAAAAAAAATACTCTTTGAGGGAAAGGAAAGTAAATTGGAAAGTATATTGTACTACATATATGTAATATATTTATACATAGTACCTTGTCTCACTGGAGCTGTATATTATAGATCCCCCTAGCCTCTCCGTGACCACATCCTTGCATTCACAGCAACCTTTTTCTTTTGTGGTCTTCATGTTTGTGTTTGAGCTAAGGGTGAGTATCTGTATGAGAGAGAGAGAGAGAATATCTCTGTAGCCAGTACACCTGCTTTGCTGCACACAACATCACATCATCAGTCAACCTGCACCTGTTCACACACACTACATCTACAACATACACATACAGACAGACACACACACACAGTGAGCAGTGGCAGCTAGGCGACGTCTAGGCCATGTTGGGTCAGTCATTAATAAAGTGCACCAGATGGTTTGTCTGGAGCACAACTGTGTTGAATAGCCACAGGAGGGATGGATGGAGGGATGAATGGAGGAGGAAGCAGAGACAGAAGGAGGGATGAGGAGAGAGAGAGGATGGGAAACTAGCTCAGAATAACCACCGGAGAGACGGGAGATGGAAAGGAGCAGCTCCTGGGTGCAGTAGGACGAGGAGGACCTCTGTCTGACCTCTGTCTGAGCCTCTGTCTGTCCAGTACTGAAACGTCTTTCTCCTGATTTTCTGTTGATGAAGCTTGAGTTTCTATAGGTAACGCTCTTTGTCTGTTCAGCCATGGTGACTATCTCTTGCTAACTATCCAGTTTTACTTCTATTTATTCTAAACAAAGCGCTCTTGTTGCTGCCAGAAACGTAAAATAAATCACTGCCTGTGCACCAGAGGAGTTTTCCTAGGAAACACTACCCAACACTAGCTGTTCACAGCAGCTAATGTAAAAGCTTTTCTAAACTGTATTATATCAATTGGTGATGCAGAATATCAAAACAGACATTTATATGAATATGTCGCCGTTATTACTTTAAATTACCACTCATACTGTTCAAGAGCTGTAATCCTCTGCTTCACCTCCTGCCCAACAACGCCTCTTAGCTGAGCTGCAGTTACATTTGTTGTTTCAATGCAACTTTTACATTACAGTCATTTAGCAGACGCTTTTATCCAAAGCAATATACAATAAGTGCATTCCAGGATGTCTGGATGCACAAAAATTACATTCTGCTGACATTGCTATTGGATCTTCAAAATCAATTATGGAAGTAGTCAGCCTCACATTGTGATTGCAGTTTTACATAGTCTGGGTGTAAATGCAGCCCTATGCACAAACTGTGAGGACATGGATAGTGACACAGATTTAATTAAACACAGCCACAGGAGATGCATAACAGCGTGTGGACATACAGCAATATGATCTCATAAAATCCAATTTTTTGTGCCACATCTCATAAATTACGTTGAAATTTCAACTATAACTGTTGCCATAGTTACACTACTTGCCAGTAAATTAGCAATGTTGAGATTTTACACTGTCAGCCTCATTGAATCACATTCATTCTTAATGTAATTCTGGGCCCAATGTAGAAGGACTGTGGGACACACAACAACCATTTGGGATAGTAATGCTGTGAATCGCCACAGGAGGGATGGACATGGGGAGAGAGTGAGGGAGGAAGAGGAGAAGGAAGAGAATAACTAAAAGCACAAGAATGAGAGATGGAGGAAGGGATGCAGAGATCAAAAAAATTATGAAATCCCTTCTGTCTCTGTGTAGCTCTCATTCCATTTCTTTTTCTCATACTCTTACATGATTGCTATTTGGTCACAAGAATATTGTCCGGCCACTAAAGCCCTGAGCTTGCACTTTTTACTATTAGAGCCTCGTATTGTTGCTGATCTAGGAATTGAAGCTTATTCTGCTGTTGTGCTCAAGATTAGTCACTCTGGATAAAAGTAACTAAATGCCTAAAACGTATAAATGTGCAAAGGTGTCAGATACGAGAGTGAGCCATCGCAGCTAGGGGAGGTGACTGGTGTGTCCTGGTGGGTTGGGTCATCTAAGGATAGTGATGAACGGCCTGAAGGGGGGGTTCCTAGAGATTTGTTAATGTCTATCATATTACATCAAGAGATACTATCTTGCTTTTTGCAGTTTCTTTCCATGACAATAAAGCATATTTGAATTGAAAGACAGACAGACATTGTGTGTGTGTGCGTGTATGTGTGTGTGCGTGCATGTTTGAGG
>OOFE01003407.1:1753-18687 GCA_900323365.1 Monocentris japonica
TAGCCTGTTTGAATAAACACATCATGACTAATTAAATGAAAACTTTTAATGAAAGTATCAACAAAAACAAATTATGAAGTGAACGTCCAGAATGTCCCAGAGGGAAGCCTTTTATCCAAGTGGTCTTGAATCAGCTCCCCAGTATCAATCCAGCCTGCTGGCACTCCATTGCCTCTGGTTGACGGGGATGGTACTGGCCTCAGACTTGACATGTGGAAAGTCCTTAGACTTTAGCTGCGGCAACTGGTGATGTCACAGCCATGGCGAAGAAAGCAGATTACTTAGACCTCTGCCTCATCTTTCTCCTTTTGCGCTTCAGCCTACAAGTGATCACCACAGCACACAAGTGAACACAATTCTTCCACAAATAGTACAGACGACAACCATGTGCCACAGAGGGCCAGGAGTATGCAAGTTTTCATTCAAAGTCAACACTACAGAAGGTGATTTCACTGATTAACAGACGTTCAACCAGTGAGGAAAAACTAATCAAGTCAAGTTGAGTGAAATCACCTGCTGGTTAGACTGATCACCAGCAGACTCTTAACCCGCCATGGCCGCCCATCCCTGGTATAGATAATGAGGTGCTCAAACGGCTGAAAATCATGCTGAATAAAATCTTACCTGCGCATGCGCTTCTTTCGCCACTGCGGAAGGAGAGGAAAAAGACAGCGTTGTGTACATTAATGCGCTGCAAACATTTCATGGACAGCTTTAAGACCATTTCAATATACCTACGTTGACATAGCAATGCACAAACACATGGAAAAACAAGTTATATACATTTTGATCGCTAACTTTGATAGTCCTCAAGATGGATAGCTACCTGGCACCACAGCAAACCAAAGAATTACTTTGTCTTACAAGTAAAAATACGCACCTTAGCTCTCATGTCGAGGAGTACTGTCTGAAAAGAGAGTGGAAAATATGACGGATTAGTTGGATGGACTTTAAAAAGACGATGATTTACTTGGATTCAACCACAAACACTTCAGCGATCGCAACTTCACGTACCGGTGCAGAATCGTCCTCAGGAAGGACGTCACTTTCCAGCGACTTGCTATTTAAATGCTTTTTGACGTCATTCTGAATGGACCGCGGCAAAATATGGGAAATACGTGAAAAATATATACGTCGACAGAAAAAAACACGCGTTGTTGATGTATTTAAATCAACCACAAACATCAAATTGAGGAAATTGTGCCGTTTAGAGTTTAATCTCCAATGTTCCAAAGTTTCATGAGGTGGATATCTAAGCTTTACCAACAATGCTTACTGAATGGTTTCTTATATTCTAACAGTCCCTACCATGGCTTTACATGTGCTGCTGCACAACATACAAGTAATGAACAAATACCTATTCCCTTAACACCTGTTCAGAGATCAGCCGATACACACGTATTACCTCCCTAAACTACATTGTAAACAAAATTTGACAGTGTGATATTGATAGTGGAAACGGCACATTTCCTTTTGAAAGCAAACAAGCCACATTTAGGCCTATAGCTAGCCTGTTTGAATAAACACATCATGACTAATTAAATGAAAACTTTTAATGAAAGTATCAACAAAAACAAATTATGAAGTGAACGTCCAGAATGTCCCAGAGGAAAGCCTTTTATCCAAGTGGTCTTGAATCAGCTCCCCAGCTCCCCATGGCTTTACATGTGGACGTGTGTGTGAAATGTAATGAGGAAAATGGCCAGGAAGATAATTCATCCTTTTCATTATCATTAGCTGCCCATATACAAAACTCATTCACTCATGAGGACAGTCAGTTCATTAAACACAATCCAACAAAACACACAACTGATGTCAGGTGGCTTTTTAATGTTTCCAAAAATAGTCTCTGAAACTGGGATTTGTTTTACAAAAGCATCCATATATTTAACGGCTATGGAATTCTTATGTAAACACAGACTGAAACTCCTTGACAGCAGTGGTGGCACCAGAAGACTGAATAAAATGCAGAACCCTCAGCAAGAGTTACACCATCCACAACTGAGCAAAAACCCCAAAACAAATCACTACATTTTCAGTTGTTACATTTCTCAACCAGTGGAAGTCTTCTAAAGTCCATGTTATAAATGTTAGTTGAGTTACCTAGATGTATACATATTTTACTAGTATACAGACCTAAGCAATGAGAACATGTAGTCATTTTGCTGAATTCAACAGTTATGATGACTGATGATTTCATGCTAATATCTCTTATGAATGTCATGACTTTAGGGTTCAAGTTAGGTGTTATGCATTTTCCCCTACAACAGGTAAACATTCATTTCAAAAGGCATGGCTTCAGGTGTGACCTCAAGCAAGTTATCTATATGCCACACAATTACATTGGCACAATGCGGTGCAGTCATATCCTCCAAGGTCGCACTGTCAAACTCATTTTATTTACCATGACTTTCACTACAGTTTTGTGAAAAAAAAATGGGGAAGAGGCTCAAGGTCAAATGGTTAGATCTTCCTTCGAGAGTACTCGATGGAAGTACTGTTACATCAAGCACAAAATATCCTCTCTTGGAGTGGAATTGTGCTTACTATTCAGGGGAGAAAGCCATCTCAAGGACAGTGGGATTTACGAGGGACGTGTGTGGCGGGGGGGGGTTTCACATCAGCTAAGCCCGCAAGTGCCTCAGACAGCTGGGATAGAAGGATTCTTGACGTCTGTTCTTTGGGTCATCAGATCTCTGTTAGTATTTCTTAGAGACAAAAAGCTGAGATGGATGGATCTATTCTGCAGCTTCAGTCTCCATCGGCTGTCCTGTAGCACTCTCGACAGTCTTTGAGGCCTTTTAAAAAAGATGATTGAAATTAGAGGGAAGATTTGGAACAGCTATCTTATGTTTATTTCATATGCCAATATCTTACCTTCTTTTTCTTTTTCTTCTGTGTCTTGCGGCTGGCTGAGCTTTGAAGTAAAGCCTTCATAAAAAAAATAATTAAAAAAAAAAAAGGGACAGAAATGGATAACCATAAGCTCATGAAAGTACAACACACAATACATCAACCCATAATGCCTTTCAAAATGCCAAGTCAGCTTACAGCACACAGTAGTGGCCCCATTAGTCTAATCCAGGGGTGGGCAATCATGTGCCATGGAGGGCCGAGAGTCTGCAGGTTTTCATTCCAACCAAAGAATACAGCAGGTGATTTCACTGATTAGCACACCTTCAACCAGAGAGGCGGGACTAATCAGTGGAATCACCTGCTGTATTCTTTGGTTGGAATGAAAACCTGCAGACTCTCGGCCCTCCATGGCACATGATTGCCCACCCCTGGTCTAATCCCTCTCCCTAGGGTAGAGGGACCAATGACCCATCTATCAGGGGAATTTTACCTTCAGCTCTGGGTCTTCCACTTCGTGCTCAGACTTGTAGAGTTCTGGCTCAAAGAGGCTGTTTGTAATTCGCAGTGGTCCATTGGCCATGAGCAGCACGGTGAACTTGAACTGGGCTACAAATTCACCTAAACACAAACAGGGTTGGGGGATGCATCAGACAGTTACTTATAGTTTGCTCAAATTTACAAACTTTCAAGAATTTTCATGGTCTCTGGAGCCCTTAATTGAATGCATATATACACGTTCCTTGTTGCACTCACCCTCTTTCTCATGCAGCACGTTGAAGGGCTGCAGCAGCTCATGTTTGGCACACTCCACCACACCCAACCTGGCCTTGGCCTCATCTTCAAATGCTCTGAGGAGACAAAGGAGAAATGAGGCATAAACTCTTGAGATGGTATTAAAGAGATAAAGGAAAGGGGTCAAGGGAAAAATTAGAAATTGTATCTGAGAAAGAAAAAAGAAACATGTCCATCAATTCATCCAATTACCCTGGCCAAAGCTGCATAGATGTTTGATGCATTTGCCTTAAATATAGACAAGAATAAGGGTGAGAACCTTTCAATATCAAAAGTAGTGCATCATGTTTAAACGCCTACCTCAGAGTGAAGGGCATGGCATCAAAGCGTCTCTCCACCTCACTGAAGAACATCCGAGAGGTCTTCATCTTCAAACCGTACACCTTGTTGGGGTCTCGTTTGTAAATGGTGGTTCTCTGTCCTCCATCCTTTGCCTAAAGCGTAAAACACAACAGGTATTGTAAAACCTCTGATTTAATGGGAGCCTCACAGCTCAGTAGAAAGTCAAATCAGTACCCATTTCCCCATTACCTTTCCCTCTCCAGTGCTGATCAGAACATCCACTGCATACACCTCGTGCACCTCAAACTCAGCCTTCTCATGGTCCTTTCTACATAAAACAAAGTGTCAGTGTTAGTTACTGGTGAAACAGAATACTCATCAGGTCAGTCACACTAAAACTAGCTGACTGAACTCACCTCTGCTGGTCTGTTGGGTTCTGGATGATAGTTTTCTCCCCATCAATAACATGTTGTTTTAGCTGATGGGACAGCATACCTGTGCAGATTGAAGGGGAATCACGTCAAATCACATGTAATCAATTCATAGCAATAGGACCATTAGGCGGTGGAGTAGACTTGCATGTGCTGAGTACACTGAGGAGGTCTAAGAAAGGTCAAATGTTCAGAAAATACTCACCTTCTATGGGGGAGCACTTGAATGACTTTGCAATCTTGTTCCAGGCGTCTGTGACCTGTGAGTTCTGAGGGAGACATTGTGATGGCTTGTTAAAGTCCTCCTTCAGCATCAGCCCTTTTCTAAACCTCTCGGAAAGCATTTCAAAGTGATGTCTGATTATTTCCACCAATCACAGTCCCAGGAGTCAAAGATATGCCAGGCCAATCAGCTGCATCTTTTTTTGATTGGTAGAAATCAGCTGTCATTCCTACTGCCTTGTAAGCCAATGATTTACTTTCATGGCTAGTTTGAAAATGTATATATTGTCTGGGAGGTGGATGGGGGCTTAGATATTAAAAATTAAATCATGTACACATTTGTATGACTTCTATATTGTGAAACCTATCAATCCTCATAATTTCAGCAGGTCGCTTTCAGGGCCAAAACATGTTATTTGCCTCGCCCTACTTTGGTTGAAAATTTCAGCTCTACTGCACTGCCGGCTCTATCCTGATTGGGGATGAAATATCCCAAAGCTTTAGGGGTAGTAGATGGAGATGGGCAGCTAGCTAGTAGGCAGGCTAATCCCCAATATGTTCCCTCGCTCTCTACGACTCAAATTGGCATTTTTCAAAAGTATCTGCTGGGCGGAAAAGCTGCTAGGCTTTCATTACTGTTTAAATTAGCGTTTAGGGCTAAAGAAAGTTCCTTTACCTGGTTTCCTGGCTTGACTAGACGCAGAGCAGCCTCAGCACAGAGGTGAGCTGCTTTGAGAACATCTGCCTTCCGCCCTGTCAGTGGGGCTTCCTGGAGTGACATGGGAGACAAGTCGAAGAATTAGGTGTAGTAATGAAGTACCAAAACAGTCAATAATACAACTACCTGTGGTAATTAAGAAAATTACATTCTCAACTCATGACTGCTGTGAATGAATCAATTGATGCTATAGCCTAAGTGTAATTAATTCTGACGGCAATGACCATACCTTGGTCACTCCAACAACAAAGCTGTGAGCCACGTTTGAGATGAAGCCATCAACATGCACTCCCAGATCACTGCACACAGAGAGAACAGGCAAACATGAGGCAAAGAAACAGACAAAGTACAGACTGCAAAGAAAGTATTATGCATAGTTTTTCTAGTGGGACAGAGGGTGATATATGTCTTGAAGCTTACATTTTGACAAGGTCTCCATCCTTCAGTATAACATCAGGGTCACTCTTCAGAGGGGAGTAGTGGCATACACAGTTGTTAACGGACACGCTAGTTGGAAAGGCAATACCTGAGGAAGACATAAAACCATTAAACACAGTGCATTGAATATAGTCAGAGACATTCAGTCTAATAATTTACACCCCTTCAATTCCTTCTACCAATGTGATATCCAACCAGTGAAGTTGGCCTGTTACCTTTCTTCATGTCCTTTTCCTTCTTGAAGACTTTCCCAGTTTCGGCCATAATGAAGGCATCTCCCTTTTCACAGAGGCTGGGCACAGAGACTCCTGCTGTAGCTGCAGCCACTACGGTCTTCAGGGCCTCTGAGGGACAAAAGAGCCTGAGGTTGAAGTCTTATAACAATGACATGTTTGTAGTTTTTAACGACTAAACTAACAAGTGCCAGGCTGCCACCATCATGATGGATATGCTGGCTACTTCAGTTATGCAATTAATTTCATGAACTGTTCTTACTGCTCAAGGCCCATTAAATGACTTGTATTGTAGGCTTTTGACAATGAATGACATATGCGCCTCTGAAAGACGCTTTTGATTTTGGCTAAGTTAACATTACGTTAGCTGGAAGTTCTAAGTTTGACAGATTGGCTGACAGCTGTTTAGTAGTAGTAGCAGCCGTCATGCAACCACGTTAACATCTATAAATGCAAACAGCATACTGGTAAGCCGGCACTTTGAGAACAAATATTGCTGTTTAATGACGGCTGAATGACTAAGCTACCGTTAGCTACGAGCTACGCGTACTGCTAGTGGTAAATTAGCTAGCTTAACTAACCAGCCATTGTCGCGTTAGCAGTTAGCTAACGCTAGCTAGTAAGATAGCTTAGCCACATAGCTAGCTCACAAGGCTAATGTGACAGCAATGTGACGTTAAATATATACACGCTATTATGTAGCAAAGTATGGCTAACTATTTAGCTAGCTGAACATTTCATCCATAATGGACGGAGGTTAGCTTTCTAATAATGAGCTATCATTGCAACTGCTGCAGCACATGGCACAGCGGTAGCCTAGATATGAATAGCTGGCATTGCTAGCTAGGCGAATCCTGGTACTTCTGAAGTGTTACCTTCAAATCAAAACGCTCAAGCTTCATTTCACTTACGATTTGCAATCTCAGCCCCCATCTTGAACTTGGTGACTACCAAGTCATCGGCGATGGTCTGCTCTTGTGGGTCGTCATCTCCAGACATGTTGGCAATGTTTCTTTGAACTCAAAGTAACTTTTCCCTACGGGTGTCAGCCTCAGAATTGACCACGCTGCTCGCTCTCTGCAGCTCCTCACTCACCGGCCCGCCCGACTACAGTCGCCTGCGACTACGAGGTCCCGCCTACTATCAAAGACGATAAACTCAACTGTAATGATAGTTAACAACCTATCCTAGCCTCGCCCGTTAAACCGCGTACAGCGTAGAGGCGTGAAATCATATCGCACAGCTAAAATTAATATATTAATGAATAGTCAGCATGCAGGATAGGTAACTAGTATATACAGCAAGTAATTTATGCAATGACCTTCAGGAGTATGTATTACTGACAGCAATATTACCATCCCACGCATGCGCAAAACAAGCTAAACGATTTGTAACTATTTTCTAGACACGTGTAGGTCTCACAACGCTATCAATAGTTTCCTAAGACTTTAAACAACACGCTCCTATAATATAATGTGAGGCGCTCTGACTCCCTGCCAAAAAGAGGCGGTGCGGTCTGCCCAATGGGATTTAAACGAATACGGAAGTAAGTGGAATTGACTCTCTCGATTCGCTTGGATTTGGTTGTCCGGCGCAAGTGCGTCACTGGTGAGCGTTCACATGCCTCCATCTCGATTTTCTCCGCCGTGCCATCTTCGTAGTGCCAGGGTTACTGAGCTCACAGCGTGGAAATGTGCAAAACAAGTCTGTATTTTATTGTTTTGTATTCATAAATCACATGATAATAAAATGTACAAAAATAATGCTATACACAAATTAACTTGAATACGTCACACAATCATTGTGACAATTAAATATATACATATGTGGTGTAAGACAGGCTCTGAAGAAGGCTTGATGTTCAAATGCAAACAGAATAATGACATGATTTGTTATACATGCTCTGTGGTCCCATGCCAACATGCTTTAATAAACATTTATTTACATCATTGTACCCAGTAAAATCAGATTAAAAACTTTATTGTTTGATCTTTGATGTTTCTTTGATGCTGGAATTCTGTTCAGAAAACAATACCAACGACCCCAAATGTTGCAGGAGGACTAAAATAACTGACAAAGCTTTGCAGTAATTGTGTTTTTGTCCCTGTCCACATTATTAGGTGCGCACAGCATCTGGCTTTAGGAACAGTCTGCTGTGCCAATAGTCTGGGTTGTCGAATGATGTGTTGCTGCTAGGTTCTCCAACGCCAGCACACACCTTGATGTATCCCCCAAGCCCTGCACACTTGCTACTGGCCATCTCTTCAGAAACAGCCTTGCCCCTGACTGGGAGGTTCTGGTACTCTGCCTGCTCCCACCCACAGGATGCCCCTCCAGAGCCAGTCATCTCCTCATACTCTTCCACCATGTCTGCTCCAGCTGTGAGCACATCTGGCCTGGGCACGGTCATGCTGCTCAGATTCTGCTTAAGTCTGGGTTGTTTATTTGTGTAGTGGCACTTCTCCTCTTCCTCCTCTTCCTCCTCTGCCTCTTGTTCTTTTTTCACCCCCTCCACTATTTGACTCTCCTCTGTTCTGTCCATTTCCTCTGTCTCTGTTGTTTTCTGTACAGATATTTGACTCGCACGTCTCTCCCATACTGGATTATCCTCAGAATGGGAGCTCCGGATGTCCATGTATTCATACTCCCCTGTCCCTTGAGGTGCCTCTCCTTGGTCAGCCAGAGTCCTGGACCCACTCTCAGAGTGCCC
This sequence comes from Monocentris japonica, assembly GCA_900323365.1. NCBI lineage: Eukaryota > Metazoa > Chordata > Actinopteri > Trachichthyiformes > Monocentridae > Monocentris > Monocentris japonica. Next base: position 10,436 of record OOFE01003407.1, read on the forward strand.
AGAAAGCTGATGTTCCTCTGTGTTGTCCTTTTGCTCTGCCACGCTTCCTTCATAATCCTCATTTGGCTTCTTATTCTTAGTAACAGAGCTTCTAGGTGTCTGTGTTTTTCTATGTACTGTGTCCTCTATTGGTAAGGATGCCTTGTAGGTTGGAAAAGGTAAAGGTGAGGTTTTATTCCATGGCACAACTGAGGGGGCATCTAACTGCTTGCCGATGCCTCTGGGTGAGCAAGGAGGAGGGCTGGACTGTTTGCTCATGACCTCGTACTCTTGGGTGGGATCTGAGGCTATTGCCAAAGGAGACAGTTGATTCCTGGCAGATCTTGAATCCCTTTGTCCGGAATGAGTGATTCTGGAGACTGGGTGAGACATGACAGAATGTGTAGATCAGGAAAGAAGAAGATTTAATATGTTTATGACACTGATCTAATTTGCCTTTAGTTTTCAATATGCAGCACAGTGAACAATGAAGCTTGGGTAATGATGAAAGTCAGCATGCTCTCATGTTAGGCCCATTTGTTAGGTGATAATTACCTCTGTCTGGAGCTGCAGATGACCCAGGCAGAACATAACCATTGTGATCCACCTCCTCCTCTTCCTCCTCTACCCGTGCCTTATGTATGGATGGATCTGAAGATGTGGAGAGGTTTCTGTGCCGGCTGATGCATGTGTGGGAACTGCCCCGCTCTGTGCCACCCCTGGCCCTGCGAAGACTGCCAGTCAGAAAAACTACCTCAGGCGGCTCTACATCCTGGCCACTCCCCTTGCCCTCTGACCCCTCAGACAGTGTCCGCGCTGAGCTCAGATGAGACCTCTGAGACCACAGCTGAAAGAGAAAAGCACAGAGTGATGCAGCAGCCCATAGAAAATAATCCTATTATTTTCAAATGGGACCACTGAGACAGGGATGACGTGATTTCTTGGCAGTATTGAGTCGTAATATTGATTTAAGTGCTGCTATTTGGCAAAGTGTAGTAATAATGCTGATTAAAATGAATCTTTTCATTGCTTTAAGAGTGTCACAGCTAAATAAATCTTAACCTTTATTACTTGTGCAGTGCAAACATTGACTGTCAGTAGCTACATTTTAGAGTGTGTGTGTGACTGTGTTAGTGTGTATGTGTGCGTGTCACACCTGGCGAGTATTGTCTCCAGGGCAGGAGGTCATTGGCAGGTACCCTACTGGTCCAGCCTGAGAGATGCCACTCTGTAGAAAATCAGGGAAGAAAAGAAATGTGCTAGTTCCCTTGGCTCCAGCTGATTGGCAATGGTCTGTATAGAATCTATAAGACTGTATGCATTACCCTGTAAGAGCTAATCCTCAAACGAGACAGACTCCTAGATGGAGAAAGGTGAAGAGGAGGTGTAGCTAATCCAACTTCCAATCCCTCCTCATCTTGGTCCTCCAAGTCTGCCTCCAAAAGCCCCCGCTCCGATTCTCTTTGGTGGATCTCTTCTGGTCCTGCTTCTCCTCCTTCCAGCTAAAGGACAGCATGGAAGTTGTTCAGGTTCAGGGTTTAAGCTCTCAGTCAACAGGCCAATGGACTCAAAGTTGTACAATGATTGACCATCATGGCCTCACCTTGATGACAAGGAATCTATGTGGGTCTCTTGCCATACGAGTAAAGTCACTGGCCAGCTCTTTGAAAGTCGGTCGTATATTTTCATCAATCATCCAGCCTGCAAAGAAAAAGAAAAACACAGATGGAAGGCTTGCTTTCACATACCATGCAGATCGGGTGTGTATGTATGTGTGTGCAGGTGTAAGAGTGTGTGTGTGTATGTGAGTGTGTAAGAGCATACACACTGTGATGCTGTGCAGCATGTGAGACTCACACTTGACCATGACCATGTAGACGTCTATCGTACAGATGTGGGGCTGGGACAGGCGCTCGCCCTTCTCCAACAGGCTGGGCACATCCTGAGGCTGGGTAGACGTATAGGGTTCTGCCCCAAATGACATCATCTCCCACACTGTCACCCCTGTTTGGGAAAGGAGGTGCCACATGGATGGGTGATCACCAGAGGACAGACAATTTAAAATTCTTTATTTGATTTCACCTGTGCAAGAAAAAAACAAACACAAACACACACGGGCTCCTACCATAACTCCAAACATCACTTTGATGAGTGTATCTTTGAAACAAGATGCTCTCCAGTGCCATCCATTTTATGGGAGTCTGGAAGGAAAGATAAATTGCAGAGGAGCCACATAAATTGTTTTGCTTCTATTACCAGAACAGGCAGTGATTTTTTGTTGTTGTCTGTGACTTCAAAGTGTATCCAGAATGAGTCATAGTAACCTTGGTGTCACTGTAGACATATTTTTTGTCATCAGGATAGAGGAGGTCTGCCACGCTGTAGTCAGAGATCTGGACCTGGTAGTCATTCTTCAGCAGAACGTTGCGGGCAGCCAGGTTCCTATGGACCATACAGTGTTCCTCTAGGTAGTACATACCCTGAGACACAGAGATGTCCCGATGGCTCGCTTGTGATCAGTGACTCACTTATGAATTGTAAAGATACATGATATACTTTGACCGCCTGTTCATTTATAAGCATGGTCTCTTTTAAAAGATACCGTAAGCAACATTTAAACATACATTTTCATTATGATTGCTGCTGCACTCACCTTAGCAATCTGCACACACCAGTTGAGCAGGCGCTGGGGGTCCAGGCTGTCCTTGTGGTGTCTGATGTGCTCCAGTAAAGACCCTTGGGAGCTGAGCTGGGTGACCAGTTGCAGACTGGAACCTGGACAGATGCCTAAGAGCCTCACGATATAGGGATGGTCCAGGCTGCCCATGGACAACATATGCTGCACAATAAGCAAGAGGGAAAAATACCATATGTTTTTCCCATGATGACAACTGAGAGAATAGGCAGCCTTGCACAAGGTATTAAACACATTTGTCATTTTCTTCTCATGATATTTTAGATTACATTTAACACTACACGATTAAAAAAACGATCAAACAAACAAACGAAAAACACTACATGCTATTTCAGAGGTGTTTGAACTTTTAGACGTTATGTTGTTAGGAGCAGCCAACTGCAGTCCAACTTTAGGACACAGAAAAGTGAAAAAGTGAAATCAGTGTATGTAAGTCTGGTTCTCACATCGGTGATCTCAGTGAAGGTCTGTCGGCCTGAGGTGTCCTTGATGGTCTTAATGGCCACAGGGATCTTCACTGTTTCTCCCTCTGGAGTCCAAAAGCCCTAAAACACAATTTTAACTGGCGTCACATCAGTTTGCATGGATTTATACTACTGATATAACAGTGGGATATTAGTGCTTGTATAGGGTAACAGTTATTGTACATAAATAAGTACATAAAAAAAGAAATGGGAATTTACTAATAGTCCCACCTTGTGCACTGTGCCAAAAACTCCCGTGCCAAGGGCTTTGATCTTTTTCAGCTCTGGGGCCCTCAGGATGCGGGCGTGGACCTTAGTCCCCTTCTCCCCAGGACCCAGTGGCTCAAAACTCTGCCAAAACACAAGAATATTACCCAGATGATTACAATTTACAATAGTCCCCTCAACCTGTGTAGCTCTCAATGATAAGAGATGGAGGTAGCTGGCATGGCATAAGGCTCACCTCTCCACTCTCCAGGTACCTCCTCATGGCTCTCTTGCGGCGGATGGTCAGGCCTCGCTGGTACAGCAAGCCCAGGAAGAACAACACAAGGCAGACTAGCAGACCAGATGGGACGCCTAAAGCTATCCCTGTGATCTGACCACTGGTTGGAGAACAGCGAGAGAGATGCTAGTTAAGCATGGAAATGTCTGATCCCTTGAACCATGGACGAATCACACAAATGTGTGTAGTGTTTTATATTGGCCAGCAGAGGGAAACACCTACCTACTAATTGCCAGTCTGGCTGTCCCTAAACAGTCATTCAATCCTGGGCCTGAGCATCTGGAACAGAAAACACAACATTATCTGCATTTCATACACAGAATTATTGTAGAATATATCCTTGCATGGGCACACATGAAAACACACCTAAACACACACACACATTCTGTATAGTCTCACCCCTGTGTGCAGTTGAGGTGGCATGGTTCACAATGACTCTCCTTGTTGGGGTACTTGAAGATGAGTCCCCGTTGTCCATCATTCACACCACTGGGACAAGAGGACACACAGTAAGGACCGTCCCTCAGTTTGGCACACACAACACACTCGTCTGTACCCTGACAGAGAGAGAAAACGAGGAAGAGAGAGGTAGGTAAAGAGAGAGAAACGATTTATTAGAAAAGAGATTACATCCTAATGACAAAGAGAGGTGCAAGAAACTGGCTTCATGTATTACTACAAGCCTGAAGGAATGATTAAGTGCTGTTGGCGATGTCATTTGTAACCTTCTGGTAAATTAGTGACACAAAAAGTCCTTAGTGGAAGAAAGCAGCAACTTGTCCAGTCTGTTGCTGAGGTCTTGCATTTTTTTTCATTGGAATGGTTACAAGATGTGGAGCATTAAAGGTTTAAAGATGTCTGAGAAATACAAATTAATAATTTTAAGTTGAAATGGTAATATTTTATGATTTATGTTGCCGGGGCAACAATTGTATCCAGCTGCAGTCCCGGAGACAAGCCCATGACGTGACACACCTCTGGCCTACCGGAAACGTCCCAGGCATGACGGAAGTGTCTGGAAGTGTCACATGACACTTCTCTGGGGTCTTATTGGTTTGACACGCCAACATGCTTTTCCAGGGTGTTTTTTTTCTTCATGAACTTCATTTACAAACATCTTATAATTTAGCCATCGCCATTTCAATTTTTTATAGAACCTAAAATGGTTATATCAAACAATTCTTTTTTATATAGATATATGATTCTCAGGTCAGGATGCATGAGCACCAATAGTGTAGTGTATAAAGGTACATGGAGTGTACCAACCTCTTTCTTTGGTAATTTACAGTATACCCACCTGAAAAATATAGCCAATTTGTCCAATCTTTCTAAATTATATTGTCATGTTTATTAGGCAATAGCTAGCAAGCAAGCAAGGTAACTAAACTAAAGTTATCTTAAGAAGTTAATTTTAAGTATTACAATTAATTAACGATATCAATCTTAAAAAATCGTGTACTAAGCAATAGTACACATACACACGCATACATAAGTTGCAACATAAGTCACGAAAGACACCTCACACGTGTGTTTAGCTTTCTCCGAGACCCGTTGGTCAAACTCCGTCACGCCAGGGACGTTTCCGGCATGCCAGAAGCATATCACGTCAGGGGCTTGTCTCTGGAGCTTTAGCTGGACCATACTCCGGGGCAAACATAGGCAAGTCATGTCCACACAAAGTGTTCAAATTACAATGTCACCTATAGGGATGACTGTAGAAAAATACAAAATAAAAATGTAACAAAAAAGAAGACTAAAAACTGTGACATATTTAAAAGTATTTGAAACAAGACCTTCAGGAATGAAAGAGTAAAGAGCCCACAAAGAGGTATTTCAAATGAAGTGATTACCGGTCCAGTACAGCTGGCCCTCCCATCCTGAGGTTGACACTCTGAATGACAGGCTACACACTCGCCATCAGGCCCGGCAAACTCCCTTGGAGCCCTGGGGGCACAGTATTCAACAGACATCTAGTCAAACAAAATGAACCAATTCAACAGAATCCTCTACATCAGTCACAACCATACTGACCCTGTGTAGAAATTACAGTTGGCCACACAGGTGTCATCTCGACTGTAGTTCCTGCAGGACAAACACTGGTCAGGCGCCGGGCCCCAGCAACCTGAGTCTGAACACAGCGGGTCACATACATGGCCTTCTGCCACTGGAGACATAACAATGTAAGAACAACATCAGGTGAATGCAGCAGCAATCCATGAGTAATTTCTGTGTAAAGTATTCCATAATAATAATATAAAAGTGTGAATATTAACTCTAATTACTCTAATAACTAATTAAAGGTCAGATACAAGAAGATGGTTTGGAATTCCTTCTTAAAGGTGCAGTAAGTTAGATGTTTACTGCCCCCTGGCACAAAACCAATGACTCAACAATTACATCACCAGGTCCTGGGATTTCTGCCTTTCAAAACTCAATTTTCAGCCCGTCTGCCCTGCCACCTCCAGGCAGTACAGCAGAAGTCCCACCAGCATGAGCAGCTCTGGGTTGGTGTGTGGAGCGTTCACATACCAGGAAGTAGCTCAGTGATTTTCGAACTGTAGTGGCTAAGTCAATGCATAACTGCTTACTCGTCTCTGTTGTGAAAAAGTGACATTATTATTTATGTCAATTACAGGCCATTGTAATGTGTGCCAGAGAGCTGTCAATGTTACAATTCCTTGGTAGCTGAAAAGTCAGAGGTTACTTAATGCACCTTTAAGTCATAATAGATTGTCATAGCTATATTGTTTCACTTTTAACAATAGCAACAGGCACTAAATGCAGCAATTTCCTTCGATTATAGAAAAACTACAGTTGGGCAGTAGCCTTATTCATTTTAGAGCCCAGTCCCTTTCTGCCAGACCCCCAGCCCAACTCACCACACTCTGCCAGGGGCCTGTTGTTCTTGATGTCATTGGGTCGGATTCTGCGGCCGCTGAACAACTGGGTCCAGTTGACAGTGTGGTGGTAACAGAGGTTGGTGTTCTGACTGAGGTAGACACTGCCATCACTGATCTCTTGGAGGGAACGCAGCCCCAAGGAGGTGAGGGTGGGGATGCGCATCACCATCAGAGAAAAACGCCTTGGGGGCCCGAGGAGGAGTGGAAATGGACAACAGAAAAGAACGTTTAAGAAAGCTACAGAAAGAAGGTCTGACACAGAGCTAATGTCAAAGGAAATGGTAGTACTTGTAGCCGTGTGGCTCGTATCTTGTCATTATACTGTAGTTCTAGTGCAAATGCCATGCTGTAGTTTAGGGAGTCAGAGCTGACCACATGATCACACACAGTTCATACCTCCTTACACTGGTGAGGGGCGTCAGTACAAGGAGCGCAGGAGGGTGAGACACAAAGAGAAAAAGAGATTGACATGTGAGTGACAACATGCATGCACAGGGGGATTGACGTAAGATGTTTACACAAAAAGCAGCAGCCTCGGGTATTAAGCGTACACAAAAGAGGGTGTGAAGTGTGTGAGAGCACAGTGATGACATATCTGGTTCTTATGCAACACTTAACATGTAATACAGATGGGTTTTAGTTAGGCAGGAATACATACACACAAACATACAGTACATTCTCAAACGTCATGTACACAGGTCTTACTTGTAGAGGGACCTCCCCTGTATGGTAGTGAGACTCGAAAAAACGGATAGATCGTTCAGCTCTTTGGGCCACGACTGGATGTTTAGTATATCTGGTAATTGACCATACAATGTTAATCTTAAAAACATGAAAACATACTAGGCTTGATTAATAACCAACATACATGATGTACCTACCTGTTATTTCCCTGACAGTGCGGAACACTTCCAGCTTTTTGGCATCTAGCGGAGGGATCTTTTTAAAGTCATCTCTGAGAGGCAGATAGAAACACACTATGAAACAGCGGACTGCAAAACACTCTGCTCTGAGGCTCTCTGGGCAGTGCAGCCAATTACCCGAGAATCCCTGTAACCAGGAAGTGAAGGCTGCCTTGAATCTTGGTGCAATTGATAAAGCTGTCAATGTTGCTGGAGTCCACTGTCTGTCTGTGTTCAGCGCCGGTGCCTTCACAGGCTAGAGAGTGACAAAACATCATGGTTAGCTGTGATTCACACAGATATTTAAGAAATAAAATCAGTATAGCATGTGAAAAGTATTTACTACTACCAACATTTTGGGCAGAGTCCACTACAGAGCTCACACTGCTTCTGTCCTCCTCTCTCCACCTCTGTCTTGTCTGGGGGACACCCACTCACACAGGAGCTACCGTCCACCACAAAATGGGCTAGGGGAAGGAGGGGACGGAAAGAGGGAGAGAGAAGAGGAAGAAACAGGGAGGGGGAGGGAGTCCCAGAAGAGACAGAGACAACCATTGACACTGATTTAGAAGCTTATTAGCACAATGAAGCGCATGAAACTGTCTTTTCATGGGTATAAGTGCTAAGAGACACTTATACCCTTATTCCACCCTCAGATAGTCCTATATTGTTAGATATCATCAATTTATCATGTTCAGTGCATTCCAGGAGTTATTTAGTGATGAAGTGTTGTAATTTACTTTTTTGGTGTATCTACTTTCCCTCAACCTGCCTCGTCTATTTCCACTCCAGTTATTGATGTCCTAC
>OOFE01003407.1:24480-59976 GCA_900323365.1 Monocentris japonica
CTTAAAATGTGACACACACCGGAAGCAAGCAAAGACTTGTGAAAAAATGTTCAATTCAATAGATTGCAAATTGCGATTGGATTGTCAAAGACAGTAGATGAATGAGATTGTCTTCCCCACAAATAACAAGTAAAACAAAGTGTCATTGCGGACAAACTAAATACACAGGATAAAACTAAAGAACACAGGAAAATTAAAGTGTTACTTGGCACGTTTACCTTCAATAGGCCAATTTGAAAGGCTATTGGGTGCACGTGATATGAGCCCTTCCCATATAGGCCCAAAATATAAAGTGTTATAAAGTTTATAGCAGATGAATTAGTGATCTAAACCCTTTGTTTTAAAAGAAAAGCAATCCTCATTGCATAGATCACTGTACACACCATGAAACATTTCCCTCTATGTGCAGTTATTTTGGTTGCATGTTGTCAGCTGCTGTATGTGGAAGCAGCGCTACAGGCTCCCAGTCAGTCCCAGTGCTCTGAGTGGCTGCACTGTTCCCCTGTAAAGAGCAGTATTGTCCCCCAGCCCTGTCAACTGGTTAATCACCTCTTTGATGCATATGGAGCAGCCTGTCACAATGAGCACATTGTCAATTGGTCAAGTGACTTCTGATCCCAAAACAAGAACATGCTTAATTTGAGAAAATGGCCTCAGAGCAGTAAACATTCCTAAGCATGTAGCTGCTAGTGAAAAGGGAGCAACTCACTAAAAGATGGATGGATGGATGAATGTAAGTAGCTGTTTCTGACAGATGTAATTGTTAATGTATGTATGTATGAAGGTATTTCCCTGCTTAAATGATTGATAATTGATTAATTGAACAATGAACAAATGATTGAATAACTGCCAAAAGTCAGCGCATGCAAAATTGACATTTGCAAGTGTAAAAGTGTAACTGAAGAGAGTGTTTTGTAACTACAGATCAGATTACACATTCTTTTACACTTTTGCAAATCAGTCTTTTCACGTCTGAACATAGTTCTTTGCAAATCCAAATTAAATTTTTTCTTGCTCAAATTTTTCACTTTTGCAAATCATGAGTTACACTTTTGAAAATTGTTCTTTGCAAATAAAAAATATTTTTTTCTTGCTCACATCCATTTATCATGCTCAATCATTTTGGCAGGGAAATACACTCATGTATGAGAGTTGAGCTAGCTGCATTGCTGTGGTCACCTTGTCATAAATAAATAAATACTTTTTTCCAGATTGTTTGAAATTAGGATTTGTGCAACTATGTGTTTGTTCTGTGCAAGAGGCATTTATCACAATGGTGAGACTATAGCATCATTTATACACTAGCATCCATTTTACTGCACATACTACCAAGCTGATTTTATTACTGCCATCCACTAGCAGCTAGTTGTCCAGCAGGAGGAGACACAGCCTGAGGAGTGGTGCTCTTTCATCTGAGCCATTGGGCCTGTAAGGTGAACTGACAATGTTAGCATCTTATTGGCTGGTTTTGAGAAAAAACATCTTTGACACAGACATTTATAGTCAATCTCTGATCAGTATTTACAAAGTGAAATTTATATATTTATATATACATATATAAACATTTTCACATGACTTGAGCAATATGTGTACTTACATAAACAGCTTGTTAGGGTTACCTTTCATATTGTGAATTTGAGATTTGTGTGATTGTGACTGGATATATATAATGGATAATTCTGAGGTTTCATCAGTTCGGCAACTCCACAGCTCAGCCTTAGTGTCAGCCATAGTGTCAGCCCTGGTGGCCCTGTCCTGTCCAAGACAAGCCTGGGGGGCGAGTGCAGTGGCCTTTTGCAGTCGCCACTCCCTTCAGAAATTGATGAATTGATTGTGGGGCTGCTGCCAGTGTGTCTGTGCCCTGGGTGAAGGCGTCCCGGTTACGGGAGGGAATCCCAGCTATGGCATCCACCCTGGGGCCGCTATTGTAGCCAACCTGCAGGGGGCCCTGGGGGCTGGTGGCCCATGGAGCAGCTCTGACCCACATACTGCTGTCACACCCCTGGAGACACAGCGGCACTCTCCCCTACATGGACCTCTGATTGGCTCAGACAAACTCTGGCCAGGACGACTCTCTAGCAATTCCACAGGGAAACTACCTGATTGTGCCAAACTTCTCTTGATGACAGCAGTAAAGGCCAAAAGAGAAAGGTTATATCCATGTCCTATCATATACTCCCAGTCTATAGAAGGGCTGGAATCCCTTTGACCTGTCCTCATCCTGCCCATGTCCATCAATACATTTTTAATAATCAAGCTGACAATATATGCCATTAATCTGGCTTGGTGGTAGCTGGCAACTCTACAACTGGGATGAAAAAGTTATCAGAGTTATAATCAATTTCAAGGTCAGAATCTCAACTGAGTTGAAATTATGTTTGAGCAAATCTGGGGACAAAAGGCCTAAATCAAAATGACAGTAAAAAATCTTACATGCAGGACAAAACATAACTGTTATAAATCACTGTCACGCAGGAGAAGCCAGAGCATAACTTGGCAAACACAATTTGATGACAAGAAGGAAAAAAAAATGTGTTTCTGTCTTTTTATTGATTGATCGGTGTAGTGCCAGAAATAATTGAATCATTCAACACTTTTGCACCAGTTTGAGTGTTAGTTTCATTTTCTCCTCTTGATAATATTCTGCTAAATTAATAGATCCAGCTTCAGTTAATTCCTTTTTGAATCCACATTATCTTTTGGAATGTTAGTCTTCTTGCTATTCTTCATCTTCAGCACAACTTCTGACAATAGTCATTTAAAAAGGACGTTTTGCCACAACAGTACTGTGAGTGCATCAGTGTTACGGATCATAAGTGAGATATTTGAATGTTAGACATTCCTAAATACAAACTGTTATCAAAGAGAAATTAACCACTGGCAATATAAGGCCACAAAAACAATTTTCACAATAAAATGAACGTAATAGAGACCACATCACACACAAGCTGTTGTCAATTATACATATCCGCCGACACACTGACCCCAATATCTACAAGTATATCAACAACAATTTCATTTTGACCGCAAATACTATTGTATACTTTTCTTGTTACTTAAACATATATACAGTTGCATTGACATAGAAAAGCATGCTCTTGCATATTAGAGGGTTGTTAGGTAAACTTTACACTAAATCCATAACATTGATCAGTACAGCACTGTCCCAACCAGCAGCAGTAATTTAGACTAACAAATATAATCTGAGAAACGGGCTATTATAATTCACTTTTATTAGAGATCTTTTACAGTATTAACATGCCTTATAATGCAAAATTACTATCATCCTCTCTCTTTTTTTTTTCAAATTATGAGATTTGTGAACTCTCAAGAAGACATTGTCAGACCCAATTAGTAAATTAATAAAACCACTACTGAACTCAACACTTTCCCTTTGGTCCAAAATAAATAAATACTCATTCAAAATATGAGGAAAAACAGACATTAATGTACAACAATAAAAGTTAATTGTGCAATATGGTATACAGAGGTACAGTTAACACAAGAAACACACTATGTCAAGCCAATTGCAGATGAATAAGTCAGGATGACAAGCAATGTGCATTATTTTGTCAGATCCAGTGCAGCTACCAGCACAAGCCGGCTAAAAAAAAACACATTAGAAAACGTATAAGCTCTCTAATATTGCCATTCACATGCTCCACTGCATAACTCTCCACAGCGCAGGCCAATAGCAGCATTTTCTCTAAGCCACAGAGCTGGTACAGTATGCTTGTTCTATCATCTGCATCAGTTCAGCTTCAACACCTCACTGACGCCAGACACATTTTTTAACCCTTATTTAACCAGGCAAGTTGACTAAGGATCACAATTTTATTTACAGCAATGGCCTGCAGTAGTTCAAAGCTCCTACAAGCCCATGAGCCAGTATTAGGGATATCGCCATGCAGACTGGGTAGGAGTAATATACACTAGGTTTCTTTTTTCACTGACTGCCTTGGTTGAGAATGCACATTGCAACTAAGGGAGAGAAAGCACAAGATGCTTTTTGGAAAACAAACACCTGATAAATAAATATATGAGTAAATACATACAATGAGGACAAAACATAATCTGTTCAAGACAATCCAGCATGTTTGTTGAGTTTCATTAAATTTGAAGTAAAACTGAACTCAGAAGAGCATAATTTGGTGTTGGTAAAACATTGTTGTGGACAGGAAATGACAAATTGATCTGAGCCAGTATACTGTTTTTTACACAATATGATAGCATACTATGCTAGTAGTAGTAGTGCTACTATGAGTATACTCATTCTTTAGAATTTACAGTAAGTTTTAAGTGTCTGAGGGAAAGTTCAGTTTCACAAGATTCCTCTGCCATCCTATCTAGATTCATCACTTCTGATCAAAAGGTCATAGAGACTGCCAATTGGGGGAAATATTTTATATTATTACATCCCAATATTTATGCATTCAGCTTATAGAATGTAACTCATTTAGGTCAATTTCTACACCACTGGTTTCTAAATAATTAAAATAGTCACTGCAGACCCACCAAATTAAATTCACCAAAATAAAAAAAGAAAATAGGAGTTTGGGGGGAAAGCCATTGAGAGTCACCCCCTGGGGGCTCTTCAGCACTGCCTCTCCACGTAAACACAATGGATCACCTATAACCACTACCTGGAGCTGGCACCCAGGCTCTTCCCCACTCTTTACTGATTGGACGCTTCACTTCTTGTTCTTCAGCTGATTGGCCAGCCAGTCAAGGCCTTCGTAGAGACCATCTCCACTGGTGGCGCAGGTGGCCTGAATGTACCAGTTGCGGTGGCGTAGGGAGTGCAGACCCAGCTTGTCTGTGATCTCTGCGGCATTCATGGCATTGGGCAGGTCCTGCACAAAAAGACATGATGTGTCAATGAGGAAGCCTCAGTAGGAATGGAAAGAGGCGCAAAAGTACAAAGAAGCTTACTTGTTTGTTGGCAAAGACGAGAAGGACAGCATCTCGCAACTCGTCCTCAGCCAGCATCCTCATGAGTTCCTCCCGAGCTTCATTTACCCGCTCACGGTCATTACTGTCCACCACAAAGATCAGGCCTGCAGGAGGACAGAAACGCTCTCAACTAAGTTTATAGCACTGACTCTCGCTAGGGTTTAACCAAAATGCAAGCATCAGCTCCACTGCGCCAGAATCCAAGCGACTGTAATCAATTTCATCCGATTTTTCTAACAAAATGCTGACATCATATCAGTATAAAAAGTAGATTGTTAAAAGATTTATTCCACGTCAAGGCTTTCAACATGACTAAGAAGAAAATAATTTGAAACAGTCTGATTCTGTATTCAAATATCCACATCTGAAGTATTAGTCAGCCATGCCTCCAGGTTCTCGGGGTGAGTGTGTGGTGCAGGATCCTGTCACAGTACTGGAGTGGTCTTGCTAACTTCAGCATGGCCGACTACTGCATCAGCTAGGAGGGTTTTAGTTGGGCTCACCCTGGGTGTTCTGGAAGTAGTGCCTCCACAGGGGGCGGATCTTGTCCTGGCCACCCACATCCCATACTGTAAAGCTGATGTTCTTGTACTCCACCGTCTCTACATTGAAACCTGAATGAAAGCAAATCAACATGGGTTACATATCGGCTTATTTCACTGGATTATGAACAATCATACTACACCATTGTACACCATTTTCTATTGGTTGATAACCTGGCTTCATAAAACAGGCCAAACTCAATGACTGATTGGTTACTGAGTGCCATCAATAATGAATTGTTTCCTCACACACCGATTGTGGGGATGGTGGTGACTATCTCCCCCAGCTTCAGCTTGTAGAGGATGGTGGTTTTCCCTGCAGCATCCAGACCCACCATCAGAATCCTCATCTCCTTCTTCCCTATCAGGCTCTTCAACAGGTTGCCAAAGATGTTCCCCATGATGAATGGCAGCTCTCACCTCACTGCAGTGGAACTGTTGCGGAGGGAATTGAAAGTGGAGTTTCCATACACGACAACCAAGCAGCCAAAACAAACAGTGAACCACATTTATAGAGTCAAAGCCACAAAAACATGCAGCGAGACACAGTAGCTCTTCAAAAGGGACTTTCAACATTAACACCTCATTACAGCTTGAAGCCACCTCAGAGGAAAGGCAGTAAAAGCATACTTCACACCTCGGCAGGCAGCTGACCTGACTGAGAAGCTGTTGTTCTACACTTTGACAGCTTGCTGGGGAAAGCGGCTGCCATATTGGATCTCTGTTATGTGGATCAGCTTTCATGTGGTACAGAGTAACTACCTTTTATGATGGTTAAAGTTTGCCGGCTATTATCTTAAAAGTCAGCGTGCATATTATGTGGTATGACACATAGCCTTGGCCTGTTAGTATTTATTGTGCACACAGCATATAGCACTGAGGTGACACACTTTGATTACCACTTTTCTGTAGTCCTACTGCCTCTTTAACAGGCCAACTTGATGTGAACTTGTTCTTGGAGCGTTGTGTTCTTTCTGTATTCTACCTTTGGTGTTGCACAGGACTAGTCCAAAATAAATTCATCAGCAAAAAACAGCAGGAATGCCCTTTTGTGCTGCAGATGGAGAACCCGAGTTTTCTCTGGGAAGCCATCAAACGTCATGATTGAATATCGCAGTGAATGTTACTAACGCTGGTTGGTGAATAAGCATCTATACAGCGGATTTTCTCCCAAAAGCACAGACTACAGCTGCTCGCTAGCCGATACAGCTGCAGTGGCCACACATCCATGTACATCTGTCATAATGGCTGATGCCGCGAGATCAGGTTTATACTATTTGAACAAACATACATACCGAACAAATAAATCAATTTTTCGAATGTAATAACAGAATGTCTTAAGCATCTTGAATGTCCTCAGCATTAAATTAATTTCTCCGGGTACGTTACATGTATGTACTGTAATCCTCTCGTGCAGTCACGACAAGCAAACCGCTCGGCCTGACGTCGTCGATTTAACAATGATTAATTTACCGAGGAGTGTTGTGGGTGTAGGAGGGCGACGATAATATGCCGCAGTCATCTTTTACACCTGTATACATCTTTCAGCATTTTCACAATTTGCGTCTCATTCACACTTACCCGTCAACGATATCAGCTGGATTCAGGCAAAGGCTGGATGATAGTATCGCGATGAGCTGCGACTGTAATACTGTACATTCTCGCGGTAGTACGATTGTCAAGCACACCTCTCACATTTGCCATCCCTCATGACTCATTAAAAGCCAACACTCAGTGGTAGAGGTCAGCTGGAATTGAATGTGTCGATTCGAAATTGTATCGTCTATAAAGTATCAAACACTGGCAGACATAACCTGCTTTTATAAGGTTTGCATTGTGTGTTTTTATCGTTACATGATACAGATGATGCTTTACACAATATGCCTCTCAGTCTGTGCTTTAATATTGTTCATGTTTGCAGTTTGTGTGCTATTACACAGGACCAAAAAAAACGAAGCCAATATGAAATGTAACAGAGTGTCTGGAGGCAAACATGTCTGAATAATTCACATAGGAATCATGGTGATGAATAAGTAACTGGCTGACTGTAATAGGATGCCAAGTGATACTTCCTGGCAGCAGCCCTGTGTGTCACAGATAATGAGCTGGAAGGTGGCAACAAAAATGAATCAATCTTATGCCATGTTTCTAACCTTGGTTATTGAGTCATTTTGTTGAATTATCACGTGGTTTTATCAGTGACCTATAGCACATAGGATAGAATACGTCTCTGAGCTGAGCCGGGTGACGTAAAATATGTTGATTTACATCTTCACCTGCCTTTTGTGATACCTCCTCCGATATGAAATGTCGGTGAAGATTTGTATCCCTCAAACATTTGAAAAACAACCCAATGTCACTGAATGACACGTGGCCCAGTGTGAGTTCCTCAGCCATAGGTAACAAAGTTAGTGAGTCCAACATTTGTCTCACTCTCTTGCGTGTCAGTCAGTGGTCCTGTGATAGATGTGTTTATCAATTCAGCGGTGAAGGCAGAGGAATAAAAAGAGGGGAGCAGATGTTTACAGCTGCAGACCAGATTACGGGGTGGAGTGGATGGTGGGGGAGCCTGCCGTGTTTGTGTGCACTGGGAGTTTCGAGAGGGTTACAGGGGGGTTACAGCGGGTAGGGGTGGTGGTAGGAGAGGTGGGGTGGGGAGTTATGACTTAAAGGAGCCTTTCCTCTGAAGTGTCTGCCAGCGTGCACCCCAGCAAACACAATCACAAGTCTTGTTGGTTCTGCTAGCTGAACTAATGAGGGCCTGCGCATTGAGGGCAGGGGCTTTGATGTTCTGGGTAGCTGGCTCCTTGTGTTTTCTCTCCCGCTCTCCTTCTCTCCCTGTCCCACATCAAAAATGAAAGGGGAGTTGAGAAGCAGATGTTTTGAGGCATGTATTTATACAGAGTGTACTTTATTCACCCCCCTTCTCCATCCCCCATTTGTCCTTTACATCTGCATCTCTACTATATGTACGGTAAGGATCCATCTCCCTATCTTTATATCCAGCTAAACACACTAAATCGCCTCACTTTATACATATAATCATCCTGTCAATCAAAGTGGGGAACTTTTATCTCTCCTAACTTCCTCTCTCTCTCCCTCTCTCTTTAATTTCAGCCCAGTCTGGTTGTCATTACTCGGGGGGCAGTCAATGTGTTGCTATGCATGTGTCTGTGTCTGAAACGATGGAGAGGAGAGCGGGAAAGAAAGAGAGAAAAAGAGGGGGAGAAAGCAATCCCGGGCTGTCCACCAACCTTTCTGTCTCACACATGGCAGAAACAGTGACAGGAAATTCCCTTTCGCAGCAGCTCCAGGGTGAAATGATAAAGAACTGAAGAAATGCAAACCAGAAATCCAGTCTCTTATCATTCCATACCAGTCTCTTTCCCACTCTCTTTTATTCCCTCACTAAACACCGAGGATAGAGAAAGAGAGAGAGAGAGCACTGGATTCAGTCACAGCCATTCCTTAGGATTCAAGGGATAGTTACCCAAGTCCATACAAACAAGATTTAATTGGCATTAAAGCCTATGGCAGAAGAAGCTTTCCCAACAGACTGAGCATGGAGACATTTTGGATCATCTAAGACATGTGTGTCCTCACGTCTGTATCTAGGAATGCTGCTATTGTAAATACAGTCAGGCGTTGACATTAGCGTTTTGCTAACTCTGCACTGTACCTGGGATAAGAGTGTAAATCACTAGGAGTCTTGTCTGAGAGTTCATGTGTGTGTGTGTACGTGCACACGGGTATGTATGCATGTGTGTTTGTGATTGTGTGCCTGCAGGGATGTGTCTACGTCTGTGTGTGTCTCTGTCAATATGTCAGCGTCTTTGCGTGTGAATGCATACGTATGTGTTTGTGTTTGTGTATGTCTGTCTCCCACGTAGCTGCTGAGGTAGACAGGGACACAGCATCCCAGCAGCACGTGGTTCACTGAGTCCCTTCCTTGGCTGTGAACTCTGGTCAGATGATCCCCTTAGAGGCTCACACAGCAAACACTGGTATAATCACCCCCACTCCCTGCTCTCTTGATGCTTCTCTCCAGTAATAAAAGTCATACTTTAAGGAAACAATATCCTGCTGCCATAAAAAGTCCATCTCTCAGCATGAAGTGGCCATAAAATGACTCCCTCCTCCCAAATCTGTAGTGCGCAGAGTGTACCCCCCATATACACTCTAACACACATACACACACATATAGGTACACACACGCTTCAGCATCAGCTCGAGAGGAAAGCAGGTCCATCTCTCACTTTGACGTATACTACATGTGGGAAGAATCTAAGAGTGCTCTTACTGATGTACTAATGCTACAAGTACAGGTATGACGAGCTCTAGGCCATGTTCTCATAGGAAAGTGACACACATCACAGTAATATCAAGTAGAAGCATGTTTTTGTCAAAATGTTATTAATTCACTAAGATCATGATCACTAAACGGTGATCAAGATGATAAAGTATGTAATGTATATTCCTTGTTACGATTGTTACAATGCTATGAATAACAATAATAAGGGATTGAAGGATCCCATTGAATCTGCTGCCCCTATGAGAAAGCGTTCTATCAAAGATGTTGCTCCTTCAAGAGCTCAACGTTGTCTTCTCCAATGGGCCAAACATTTTGTGGAGACAGACCAACTCAACTGAGATTGACTCAAAAAGAAAGTTATTTTGCATACTGTCTGCTGGCACAGGTGCAAAATATCCAAACAGCGTAAGCGTCTTGGAGATCCTTAGAAAAGCCGAATCAGATGTCATGGCAACATGATTTGAGTCTTTGTTGACTCGGGCCTCAAATGTTCCTCTCATAAACTAAACCCATAAGGCAGGCTCCAAGGTAGTAGTGATAATAATAATAATAATAACAACAATAATAATAATAATAATACATTTACAAAAATATATACACATTAAAATACACAAGAACTGTACAATTGGATGAGTCAGTGTGTAGAAGTTTAAATAGAAATGCATCCCTGCTGTTGTTGTTCTTTGTTTTGCGGGGTAGAGAAGATGGGTTATAGGGCATTTTCAAGGCTGAGAGGACAGCATCTAAACAGGCCAAGGCAAGACAAATGACATGAGTCACCTCTTCAATCTCTGACTTGGCATTTTGAGAATAACAACGGCTACAAAGAGAAAATAGATCCCAGATGACGGAACAAAAAAATAGAACAAGAGGGGGGATAAACAGATTCAAGGAGTTACACAAGGAGAAAAACAAACACCCGAACTAAGGGAGTGAGTGGCTGCGTGTGTGTGTATGGGAAAGTAAAAGGATTGGCTTGCCATCTTGAGTCCTGGATGGGCAAAGGCAACACGGACTGGGAGGTTTGGCATCTACTTGCACACGTTGACCCACTCTGTGACACGACACTCCTCACACAGCACGTAGCAGCACCAGTGGAAGCGGCAATGGCAGCGCTCGCTGCGTGTCTGTTTCAGGATGTTGTGTCCGCGGCCACAGCACAGCGAGCTGCAGCTGTCCATGCTATGGCTGGTTTTGTTGCAGATGCGTCCCTGTGTGCCCAGAGAGTCTAGGGACGTGTCACGCTCACAGAAGTCTGGAGACTTCTCAAAGTATACCAGCTCTCGGGACATGCTTCGACGGCGGCCTCCGTTGAGTCCCCCTGTGCCCCCATTAGCCCCGTTCCCTATCCGAGGGTTGAAAACCCCATTGTTCTTGTTCTGGGAGTTCACAAAGACAGCTGATAGAAATTTTTCCTTCAGTAGAGAGCCCACAAGTCGGAACTCTGGGGACACATGCCAGCAGGTCTTAAACTGACAGCTCCCCGATGTGCCATGGCATTTGCACTTCCTCTTCATGTTGTCAGTCACTATCTGTGTAGAGAAGGTAAATGACATGAGTAAATTAGAGGTGCAATGATGATGATGATGGTGTATGCCCATGAAAAGCTGGATTGCACTCTTAAGAATACTAAGAACACAATGAAGCATGCTGAGAAGCAAGCGTGTTCCTCACCTGTCGTCCCACGCGGTTGTTATGCATCCTCATGCGAGCATGGATATCCCTTGGGGACCCCCGGGAGTCTAGCCAGTCCCTGGAGAAACGCTCCCCGAAACGTCCATCACGACTGCAGCCCCCCCACTCCCAGGTCTCCTGCATGGAGCTCAGCTCATCTGGTAAGGGCTTGAGCAGGGTGGACGGGTGGGTTGAGCGCAGGTTTGCGGGCAGGTCGCTATGGTGAGCGCTTAATTCGGAAGGTAATGACCGTGCCATGCCCATGCCTACCCCGCCCTTCTGGAGAGTCTGCAGCTGCAGCTGTGTGAGTTTCAGACGGATCTTGTCATCGTCCAGGCGACGCTTGGCCTCACAGCCACACCCCCGCAGCTTGCCCATGCTGCAGGCTGAGGCCACAGAGTGAGCCACACCCGCTGCCAACAGGGACAGGGCGAAGGCACTCTCGCGAAAACCTGGGGGCAGGAGATAAAAGCTCCAAGACTTTAGATTTGTCAGTTACAGTGTCACAATGTGCCACAAGATCATGAAAATACAGAGCTGTCAATAATTACAGAAAGATTATTTGGTGCATATTAGGTGTTAAAATGTCCCTCAATTAGTGCCACCACAGTGCCACACAGTCACACTTGTCCATCACTACCATGCCTCAGTCTCTCACCCCTGTTGAGGATGGCACTGTGGTGGGGCAGCTTGCCGTGGCCCTCCAGCGAGGAGCAGTTCCAGCGCTGGTCACGAAGCTGGTGCTGGCACTCGTGGATGGCCACCTGGATGCCCTGCAGAGCGGAGGCTGTCACATCAGGGCTGCGCACACACATTCGCATCTGACGCTTACTGAGGCCTGCCAACCTCAGGCATACTGAGTTAGGGGTCAGCACTGGATCTCCTGCCACCTTCAGGCCAAGGATATCATTACACAGCACCCTGCAGGGGGGGATTCATTAGAGCTGGTCAGGACCTCATTGATCAATTCAACAGGAGTATAGGGCAGTGGGGGGATGATCTGAGATGGTTAACGAAATCTGCAAAAGGTAGAATGTACTTCATTTGAAAAAGACATAATAGAAAAATATAACTCTCAACACAATGGCATTTGCTTTTAACTCTTAGCAATAAAATTGTGTTTATCAAGTGCACATGTATATACCAGTGTGTTTTCAATATGTGGCTAAAACCAGTGAAAAACATGTTCCAAACTACATGATAACCCATCTGAGGAAGTGGCCAAATGCTGCTAATATACATGGAGAGATCATCACTATGGGATTCAGATTGTATTCTTCATGGTATATTTCAGACTGGCTGATACTTTGAGAACATTATAGGAACACTGATTGAAGTGGGTTAGGGTTTCACTATTAAACGACATCAACCTGGAAAATGAAAGGCAGACATGTCTAGGACGTTTTACATTGTTTTTAATGTAGAGCAGATTGTTTTACTTGCAATACTGACTACTGGGCTACCACTGATTGAAAATCTACCCAGTAACTTCCCTCCACTCTAGTTGTTGAATCCAGAAGCTACATATAACATCAACTCTCCTCTCTCTCTCAAGTGCACTTACGTTATTGCAGGTGACATAAGTGCTGCTGCCAAAATCAGGAATTGGTCCCAACGGAGTTTGTGCGATAGCTCCATTTTGATAAGCTTCTCTCCCGACGTGACATTAAAACACTGGTGTTATAATCCTGTATCCAGAAAGAATTGAAGAAGAGTGGAGTATTATCGATGCGCCTCCAAACGACCGAAGAGTGAAGACAGGGAACAGAAGAGCTCGGGGGCGAGAGTAAACGGGAGGGGGAGAGACAGAGGGGAGGGGAGATGCCTCTACAGGCGGTTGTTTGCAAAATATTGACAAATATGAAAAAACGGTCAACAGTTGATGATGATATTATTTGGGAACGTGACTATTTCTCCAAGCGTAAAATGACGTCTCCAAACATTTACGCGCAGGGACCACTTTCCTAACCATGCCTGTTAACAGTCCAATTTATGGTTGGTATCCTGAAATACTGGACACTGTGAACAATATGAAAATATGAACATACATATATATATATATAGACACGTATATATATACCCTTGCCTTCTGCTGGTGGGTAGGTAGATTATAGCACACACCTTCATTTTCGGAGAGGGAAAATGTAAAAACATTTTTATAAGATGAACTGTGAAAAGTCAAAGAGGGTTGTGTTCATAGAGGGGTGAGTTAGTTTAAAGGATAGATGGGGGAGGGGAGAGTTGCTGGTTCCACTGTACGACAGGGAGGCAGCAGCAGGCAGGCGGCTCGGCTCGCAGCCTCCAACAATACTGGTTTAGTCATCTGGTCCCCCTTCCTCCCACCTCAATCAGAGCGGCTGTTCTTTATTGTTGTGTTTGAAACAACTTCACTCTGTGTCAGTGTCAACTCTTTAATTTCAGAATAGAAAATATACACTAAAGCGATAGGAGAACGACAGTGACTTTTCGATGATTTTCCAAATTATGACATCTTTACACGCTTTAACGAAATTAAAATGGAAAATGGCTGTAATGCTTGATTGTAATGGGTATGCGATGCGTTATGGTAGGTGCGCGAGGCCTAAATACCAAGATAGTTAGTATTTGTTGATTTGAGTGTTAAGATTTTTAAATCCATCTCATTACGCATGTAAACACTTGTTGACGCTCCGCTGAAGACTATCAAACAGCATCTTATTCAATTTCGTTCTTTCGTGCTCAGAAATGTCTACGCGCCAGATGCTCAGGCCTCCAAATATTTCTCAGCCAAAGGACTCGGTAGGGTGATATGGCATGTTGAGACTGCTCAGCTCTGGACCTATGAGGATATTAAGTTTGCATGTTGTGATTGTTTGGCATCAACAAAAAAATCTTCCCTGCTGGCTGAATCAACAGGTCCAGTTCACATAGATAATTATCCCGCAAATTCAAAACGTATCACCGACACGCCTTTACAGAAGCATAGACAACGCTATTGGAACAGAGAAGGTGGATACTTTCATAAAATTAAGTTAAAACCCCCCTCAAACACGGTCCGCATAGTGACACCAATTCTTTATCTAATCTCCTTCCATTCCCTAAGCTGCAGCAATGAAAAGTGCATTAGCATTCTGCCTTGGCGTGTATATCTAAGTGGCTTAAAAGTGATTTGAAGTTGATTTGTATATAAAAGGCCCCCCTTTATCCGGATTGAAGCTCTAATCTGCTCGGTGTCGCATGACTGCTCCAGGAAACCAGTTTGAGCACCTTTATAAGGCGGGAGTATAAACGTAGGATGGCTGTCATTAAAGCCCTTTTACAAAAGCCCACTTCCTTTTACTGTCGTCTGAGAAAAAAAAGAGAGGGGGAGAGAGAGAGAGAGAGAGAGAGAGAGAGAGATTATTTAACCTACAACCACTCGATGACGTGTCTAATATGGGATATGTAAATTAGCAGATAAAAGTCACGTAATGAAACATTCACCCAGAACCAATGTGAAGGACTTTGGGGACATTTAACTCCTACTCTGAGGTTAGATGGAGATGCCGCAAAGTGGCTCAAGCTGTGATTACACTACATGTGCGTCGAGGGAGGTCTGCAGGCCAGATGTTGGGAATGGTTTTTATTCTTATCCGTTCCCCTCCTTCCTTGGTCATCATTCATCAAACTTCTGATTGGAGCCCGTATTTCATCTCTGAAATATCTGAATAGCCAAGTGTATAGGCTATATGATAACTAGGCTATAGGCTTGGGCTCTATTTTTGCTACAGCCAGTTTCATTGCGTGCATGTGTGTGTGCGCGCGCGCGTGCAGGCTATAAAGGCTGCTGATGATACCATAATGTTTATTATAGGCCTAATATATATATATATATTTAGAGATACCCTCACTAAATATATATTTTCAAAAAGAAATTAATAATTAAAGCAACTTATGGGCATACTGATCAAGGGGTTCTGGTAAAAGGAAATGTACAGTCACTGCAAACATTTTGAGAAGGTAGCCCATATACGAGTGTGGTGGTTGGGGAGAGAAGGAGGAGACGCGGTTAGGGAGTAATCCAACCACCGGGTAAAAGGGCAGTTTAGATGGCTCATATTCCGCTGTAACTGTACTGTACCGTGACACCAGCTCTGAGCCGCACTGGAGCACCAAGCCGGGCGCACCCACAGCATCTCTACAAACACATCACTATTTTCTGGGGGACTTTTTCTCTGCAAGACTGGAGGTGGAAGCGCACTGGGGAAAATACTCTAAACTGCACACATTTACCGGGAATTGATTCTTTGATTACCGTGAGATTCCACGAGTAATGTGCGCAACGCTGTGGATTGCCCTGTTGTTTTTTTCCTCTCTCTTTCTCTTCCTTTCTCCTTTCTCTCCGGTTGTGTTTTCTTTATTCATTGTGAGCCCTATGAAGAGCATTAACTATCCCTCCTTCCAATCCTATTGAAAAGGGTCCGAAAAAAACAGAGGGAGATGAGAGCAGCAAATCCCTTTTTTATTCCCCTCGTAGCGCTCAATAAGAGAAGAATGTGTTGCCTATCAGTCACCGAGGGGATCAAGTCTTCGGGACTGTCCCACGCGTTCAATGCGCTGTGCAGAGCATCACTGAGAGAGACAGAGTGAAGAGGACTACAGACAGCAGCAGCATCCTGCCCGGGCACTTCACATCAGCACAAGGAGTCATTAAGCAACCTGTCTCCCCTCAAGATTCATTTTAGTCAATTAGGGCACTTGGCCGCTTTTCCCTCGCCTTTCAAGTCTTCTGACTGGAATGTGGTGCGGTGAGTAGCTAACACCTTGCAATGTTTGATGATCATTCATTATTTCATAAGGATAAATATGTGTATATTTTTCCAACCAACCAGATGTAATCCATCGTGATGTAGAATAACACGCAGTGGCATACATTTTGTTGTTGTCATGTTTTCTTGGGGTTTTATTTAGGATTATTTTTTATTTGTTATAACTTACAAGTGTGTGTTGGGATATTCGGGGGAATATCCCAGAACTATATGCATCAATTACAAAATAATTAAAGTTAAAGTTTGACTTTTTCCTCTGCATATTTTGAATTGAAGACACAATGAGGAGCCTGGCGCTACTTTTAGGGGTGAAAGCCGCTTGCATCCTGTTGGTCTCTTCGCTCTCAGGCACTGGGGCTGTCAACAACAGCGGCCGGTGGTGGTGAGTTCACTTCATATGTCATGCATTCATTCAATTATCAGCCTCCAAAAGTTTAATCTAACATCGGTTTGCGGTTTAATGGGCTGAAAGACACCGTGCTATCATATGAACAATATTATTGGGCTACCACATTCTCTCCATGCTCGAAAAAATGTGTTATTTTTGGCACCATTCACAAATTCTGTTCAGAAAAAAAAAGCAAAAACAGCCATTAAGACGTGGAATTTCAGACCTCGTTTCCCAATTACTGCGCGTGAGCTCTACCAACATTTTCGATTTACTGTCCTTTTCAATGAAAATACTCAATGATGAATGAATTAATTTTATTGCGGAATAGGCAATGATTCAACAATTAACAACAATTTTACTTTTTTGAGAACGCGGTAACCCAAGTTTATTCTCTCTCTTTCTCTCTCTCTCTCTCTCTCTCTCTCTCTGCCTCCCTGTCATTTGGACAGTGTGGTTTGAACACGAGACAACATTTTTCAGCCCAATGTGGGATAAATTAAATATGGATTTATTTCATGGCTGAAAGGAATCCCATATCAGGTCGTATCCAGGGTCGTATCTAATACACTGAACATTACACAGTCTATAGCAAAAACTCTAATCTAAAACTGCCTTCACTTGCCAATATTTTGTTATAAACTATAAAATGAAAATATTAAAACGATGTGCTGAGGACTTACTTTTGCATCAGTGGGCATTCAGTTAACGAAACTGAAAGGTTTAGCCCGGCAGGGACTAAAAATTTAGAAACTGCACAGGTATTTTAAGATAATGACTCCATTCCATAACAAAGGTATTTGTCATTTTTTGCGATGCCATTTGATGAACAGATGTTGCGCACAATGTCAATGCGTTTTGCAATATTGAAAACGTCAGCTGAAAACAGGCTATGCCAAGAAAACAATGAGAAAAAGACACCGCAAGAGAGGGCGGAATTGGAATGAAGCAAATATCCAAAGATGAGATTATTATTAACGCTGAAAAGCCTCCAGCACACAACTGTCTGGGTCAGCCCTCTGACTAACAGGCCAAGACTGCCCCGTTTTCCCTGCTAATGGTTAACAGGAGACACACGACTATTTCACTACACGTGAATCCTTTTTTTTTTAAAAGATTTAAAGGATAAACAGATAAAGTGGAAACTTTGTCAGCTGTCTATCTATCTAAAGAATCAAAACCCTTACTGCAGGTATTTACAAATAACAAGGTGGTAGATGAGACAAATAAATCATACCCTGCAGCACTCAAGCTAAAGTGTTTTGAAACATGATGTCCAAATAAATTGACTCCTTTGAAAATAAACTCCCAGTCTGCAGTCTGACACTGTAACTTAACTGTTGATATTGGAAGAATCAACACATTTAACTATTTGCTACTCCTGACATACAGTTTATTTGAAGCTTTTTGATGAGAAACATGTTCTCCAGTGTCTTGCAATGAATGAGCAGGTAGGTTTGGTGTCTTGCTCAGAGACATTTTGAGAGGATGGACACAGACTGCAGGCTGTTGCTGGGATTAAACCTGTGATCTTGTGGTTATATGATGGTCTCTCTAACCACTAGGCCAGTCTGCCACCCCAGGACAGTGGGCAGCCCATCCTTTTACAGCTTTTGGTTTGTCACATGGCACAGCGAAGATGAACAGGAAAGAGAGAAGAGCGACGTTTAACAGCATAGACGGAAATAGACTGAAACCCATGGTGCAGTACAGGTTTTCTAGGTGTACAAATGTTCTAGTCCACTCAACAACTATAGCACCTCAATATCGTATCTTCATATCTTTATCATGATGTGAATGTATGATATATAATTTGCAAAAAAAAGATGGTTACCAATGTTAACTGTATGGGGGACAGGTCAAGTGATGTTCAAAATAATTCATACTTACAATACCTGTAAGTGAAAATAGAACAGTTTTATGCTACGTTTATGCTTACATTTTGACTCAGCGACTGACTGTCTCCTCATGTCCTTGGAACAGCATATGTCACTATTTATTATTGTAGTACCCAATGAAAACTGTAATTTTGAACGCACAACACTTATGACATGCCAAGACACATCAGTTATAAAGAGGGTCACAGAAAGAGCTATATGCATGAACTGCCAGCTCCCTGAGTCTGATTTCCTCTGTCCTTGTGTTGTGCCAGGGGCATTGTCAATGTGGCCTCCTCTTCCAACCTCCTCACCAATTCCAAGAACGTGCAGTTGGTCCTGGACCCGAGCCTGGCCCTACTGAGTCGTCGCCAGCGCCGGCTGATTCGGCAGAATCCTGGCATCTTACATGCCATCGCTGCTGGGCTGCACACTGCCATAAAGGAGTGCAAGTGGCAGTTCCGCAACCGCCGCTGGAACTGCCCGACCACCCACAGCCCAGCAATATTTGGCAAAATTGTCAACCGTGGTGAGCCTCTCGTCTCTCTCACTAGGCAACTATTGGACAATTTGGGTCAGGATGTCATGGAATCTCTTGTATGCAAGTGAAAGGCTTTGTCTTTAAATATTTTACAATTTTGAATAGGTTATGGTCATTCAGGGCAAGAAAATGTGGCATATCCAACACCAAAAAGCTGGATCAGGTTCTAAAGGGAATTTCTGATGTTGTTTCTTCAGGTTGCCGAGAGACAGCATTTGTATTTGCCATTACAAGTGCAGGGGTGACCCATGCGGTGGCTCGCTCCTGCTCAGAGGGTGCCATAGAGTCCTGCACCTGTGACTATCGGCGCCGGGGGCCTGGAGGGCCAGACTGGCACTGGGGGGGCTGCAGTGACAATGTGGACTTTGGCCGGATGTTCAGCCGAGAGTTTGTGGACTCCAGTGAGAGGGGTCGGGACCTGCGCTACCTCACCAATCTACACAATAATGAGGCAGGGAGAATGGTGAGGAATTGTTACTCAAAAGGCACCGCAATTCTCTCTATTAGTCTGAGATTTTTCAGAATTTCTCCATGCTTCACCTTCATTCATGTCTATTCATGTTTCACCTTGTGTCAGTCAAGATTTCATCAGTAGCCCTTGGTTCTCCTCTCTCCAGACAGTGTCATCAGAGATGCGTCAGGAGTGTAAGTGCCACGGCATGTCTGGATCCTGCACCGTGCGCACCTGTTGGATGCGCCTGCCCAGCTTCCGCGCCGTGGGGGACTTCTTAAAGGACCGATTTGATGGTGCATCCAGAGTCGTTTATGCTAACAAGGGCAGCAACCGTGCCTCTCACCGCGCCGACCCCCGCCACCTTGAACCTGAAAACCCAGCGCACAAACCCCCCTCCGCCAGGGACCTGGTCTACTTTGAGAAATCGCCAAATTTCTGTTCCTACAATGGAAAAACTGGCACTTTGGGAACATCTGGAAGAACCTGCAACAGCTCTTCTCCAGCCCTGGACGGGTGTGAGCTACTGTGCTGTGGACGTGGGTTCAAGACCCGGACTGAGCGGGTGACAGAACGGTGCCACTGCACATTCCACTGGTGCTGTCACGTCAGCTGCCTGAACTGCACCAGTACTCAAACGTTACACCAATGTCTATGATTGCAGGTGGACAACTAGGTGTACATGAAGAGAAAAGATGAACTTCTTAGCAAAGCAGGTAGTTGGCTGAGAATGACACTAGCACACGGTGGTTTAAGATGCTAGATAGAGTCTATCCATGAAAAGCTTCAAGGCGGGTAAATTGATACAGGGAGATTTCTAGCACTAAAATTCAATCAGTGTTTTTGAAATGGGGAAGTGGGAGAAAAGCACAAATATCTGAACAGGGTAAAGATGGAGTATGCGTGCTTGCTCCTTGCTCTTTAGTAAGGAAAAAATCAATGCTTAACAGTATGAAGAGGGTATTCAAATACTACAACCAGCCATGTAGAATGGAAACCAATCCTCATTCCTCAACAGCTTACCCCATTGAGGAAAAATAAAAATAGAATTAAATAGACAAAATTAGGAGGCTGAGAATCCCTTGCTGTAACCTTTCCAGGTACTACTAGACTGCCCTTTCCCCCCACTGAGGGTGAAGGAATTGAACACATCTGACAGATGTTTCTGTGGCCAGAGAGCCACAAACAATGTTCTCTCATAAACTGGTGACGAACTCGAACAAGAAGACAGTTATTTTAAACATCAGTGTTTTGTTTTCTTTTGCTGAAGTTTGGCTTCTCTCACATGAAATTGGTGAGGTGTATCTCCTGGGATAGGCTATCTGTTCCCAACTGGTGTGTACTTAGGTCCTGGATGCAGCCCAACGTCTTATGATTTCCTCTTTAACCCACCACATTTGCCCTCTTTGTTTAGATTGCTCCGGAGTTCACTACACCTCAACCATTATTTACCAGTCTGTGACTTACCACAGGAGGGTCCTGACGTTACACGACTGGCCCTAGCAGTGTCCAAGGATAACAAATTTAGACACAACCTTGAATTCTGAGGTAATCTTACCGAGGCAAAGTAATTTGAATGTAGTATCAATACACTGAATATTGTGGCATGACTAGAAATCTTAGGAGTCCAATCTTAAATATATAAACAAAATGGGACCTGCAGAGCAAAAATGAGACCTGCAGAATCACAACCCTCTCTTCAAAATGAAAGCCGATGCCATTATTAGAGGTACAAAGATACTAAGACCTAAATTCCTGTTGCTGAATGTAACCAGAGTGTACCATTACATTGTTCCAGGTTTATAGTGGACAAAGGGTGTATGACTTCAAACCAGGCTGCAAAAAGCAGTGAACTAAGAGCTAAGAGAACCAAAATATTGTAAATAATAAATATATGAAAATATTTATAATGATGTTACTTGTAACTTCACTGAATGATTTATGCACCTGTCGATGGATGGAGAATATGCTATCATTAGTGTCAAGTCAGGAGATGTTTTGATTTTATGCCTATTCCATTTTGGTGTAATGTAGTTTACACAAGCCTGTTAAGAGGAGAACCGACTCTCACTAGAAACGGGACGTTGTTACTCCTCTGCTTGTTTCCTGTAAAAACACTTGTTTTTGGTCATGCACTGAATATTACCATTTTTTTCATTAGTGTATATACAAAATATTTATTTCTGAGGATTTTTATACTGTTATAGAGAGAAGTAAGAGAACACATGTTTAGATTTCATCAAAAGGTTTAGCTTTGAGTTTGTTTTGTATTGTACAATAGAACAATAAAGTCTATATTTTCAATTAAGTTGCCCTTCTGAATCAGTCAAAAGATGCTATTATGTTGGTCATAGTTTCTGTGTTTGAGATAGTTTTGACAACCAACCAAGTGAGCATATAAGCCTATCCCTGAGTGCCCTTTGCCTAATCCTATTACCACCGCCAAAATAGTCTCTTTCTACAGCTCAGCCCGGCTCACAAAACAACCCCGCATCCGCGCTCCCTGCTCCTCACCACAGAGCCGGCTCCTGCGTATCCAGGCACATAGCTTATTTTATACAGTATAGGATTTTACTGCATCAAACGTTTTGCTTCATTTACTTAATGTCAGAAAGAAATAAAGAAATAATATGAGAAAATAATGAAAACCTATAATCTCTCCCACCTCCTGGCAACCTGGCCTAACCACAGGAGTTTGGAAGGCTCCCTTCACTTTCTCCCCAGCCCACCACAGCACAGCACAGGGGCAGCTAGGGGCAGCCAGATAGAGCGCGGCATAACCACGTTCATGCCGCCAACACACACCCAACAGCCCAAAGGTCCCAACACCAGAGCAATGAAGGTGTAGCTAGAGGGACAGGGTGACACTGTGCCAAGGACAGTGGGTACAGGGCATCCAAGTTATAATCTTCATGTGACAGAGTAAGAGCGTGGGGTCACAAGGGGCTGCTTAGCCTGTGGAATGAACTGAGGGCAAGGGTTAAGCAAGAAACTGGACAGAGATTGGTCAGCATGTTAGAGAAATGAGAGCGTGTAGGGAAAAGCAATAAAGAGCAAACTGAATTAAAATACTGCAAATCAGGATCATGCAAGGGAGGACGGCCTGCCAAAAGAGAAAGGTGAGAGCTGGAAAATGTATATTAATGATAGTGTATAACATCTGATTGCTCAGACACACTAATGTTGTGTCTTATGGCTAATGGCTGCCTGAGGAATTGGGGGTGGCTTACAGTATACCATGACTAAGAAAAGAAAAATATAGGAGTTATGAAAGGAAGTAAAAGCTTGCACAATTTGCAAATGGTGCGAACCTGGCCTGAGAGAGAAGTGATAGGCGATCTTGGAAAGACAGAGAGAAATAGAGAGGAAGAAAAACAAAGAGAGAAAGAAAGTGGTAGAAAGATAAAAAAAAAAGAGAGAGAAAGAAAAAAGAGAAAGAGGGAAGACAGGGTTCAAACCCCAGGCGTGAGAGTGAGGTGGGAGAGTTGGTGGAGAGAGGGAGTGGAGGGGGTGCTGTCTTTGTGGGAGTGCTGAGGAGTCAGTGATAATTAGCTCAATTAGTGACAAAGGCAGTGTAATAAATACCGACTTAGTGTCTGGGTCCCTGCTGGCCTCTCCCTGCGCAGCCTGCGATGTGGCCCTGGCCTGACGGACAATTCATTAAACTGACAAAATACCCCACCGTCCAGGCGTGACGCAGCGAGTTAGCCCCCTACAGGCCCGGCTCATTGTTCTAATTGTCTGGGCTGGAGTCACTTTGTGGCCCCCTCCTCCTTCACCCACCCCGCCTTCACACTCTGTCTTCAGAAAACCCATGGAGTTAATGCCCCTACCTTGCTCTGTAAGTAGGTGATCGGCAGGTTGGAAAAAAAAGCAGAAAGAGTTCCTTGGAGTGGGGTGGCTGTGGGGGGATAGTGGGATTAGCGAATGGAGGTTGCCTGGGAGTGCTGGGAGCAGCACCGATCGGAATGTAGGAGAGATGAGTCCAGGAGCTCGGATGCGGGACAAAGCGAGAGTTAATAAGGAAAGATTGAAGGGGCTGGCGACAATGGGCCGCCACCCGAGTCGAGATGAAATTGCTTCCGCGGATTATTGGGAGAGGGTGTGAGCGTTGTAGGCTTTTTGTGTGAGTGTGTGTTTGGTTGAGCATTTCTTGTTTTTGTGCTTCAGTGTGTGTGTGTGTGTGTGTGTGTGTGTGTGTATGTATGCGCGCAGGGGCAGGGGGAGTGCTGAATTGATGGCTGCCCCTCTGGTTGGGGAGCAGGGGACCAGGGGAGGCCAACCGGCTGTTCCCACAGTCTGTTCTGCTGCAGCCACCTTTGACACACGGGGCTGCCAGGCGGCGAGCAGGCAGCCATGGTGAGAAAGGCACAAACAAAAACAACAGCTCTCCTCCACAAAATCACTATCTCTCTAAGGCCAGTGGAGAAGGGCAGGCTGGAGCTGGAGGTAAGGATGTGGAGAGGCAAAGAGAAGGGGAGAGTAGGAAAGTGTGAGAGGGAGAAAAGAAAAAGAGAGAGATGGAGAGAGTATGACAGTATCAGGCCAAGATTAAGTCTCGTTTTTGATTGAAATCCTGTAAATGACTGTATCAACAATCTCTCAAGATAATAACATGTTGACAAAGAAACATCCCATCCTGGCTCAGACATAACCACAATATATTGCATATTGTTAGTAGGACATCTATAGACTGGTATTTATTCTGTCATTTTATTTAACTTCTAAATGGAAGTGAATGAGCTTCCTTTTTTACCGTCATTCTCTGAGGCTTACTAATTGTTACACGGCCAGTTTCCTCATGGAATTAATCTATTTCCCATTCATCAGCAAAAAAGATTAAGTGAAGCCTTATGTGGCGCTGTCTTTATAGAACCCTTAACTTCAGGAGCAACTTCACCAACAAAGGGCAAAGGGTCAGATAAAGTTAATTGAGTAATTTTGCTAATTAAGTAACTTGATAATAAGCAGCAACAAAACCACACTGCCGACAGCGGGCCAGAGTGACAGAACGCCACCATTTAAAAGAGAAACTTACAGTAATGCAGCAATCAGGTCAATCACCAGAGGTTTTTACATGCAGAGAAGATGATGTACCATAATGAAAGCACAGCAGCTTCCTATTAAAATTCCTGCTAAATTGTGGAAAAATGTTTGCCCATTGGGTGGAGCTGGCTTAATTTGAAGGGAGTATGATAAAGAATTTAGAATTGGGTTTGGGTCACCGCACTGAATGATAGGCTGCTCAGAGTGGTTGCGATGGACAATGTGGGGTGGCTTGGACTCCAGTGCACAATACTGCTATGATGGCTGTGCTGTACCAACATTACATCGTAATCCTATAATTCATTTGTGGGCCAAGTTACAAATAATTAAGGCATTGTTATGACAGGAACAGCCCTTACACTCCTAATGGAATAATCAAAAGCTTTTGTGTGGTAACCACAAAGCTCTTGTGTAATAAGGTATATATTCACAGCTTCCATCACACACACACATACAAAACATAATCAACTAATCTGAAGTTGCGGGCGACTGTAACAGATAAATTGATGAATTTTGATACAATGGGTTGAATTTACTCAAAATCAATTCAGATTACTCAACAATGAAAAGAAAGAGTGTGAGTGTGTGTGTGTGAGGATGGCAGCTGGGAGGCAGACACGGTCCAGGAGAATTGTCCCCTAGCAACTGACCTTTTCGGCAGATGGCAGTTCCAGAGTAACAGCCACCCAGCATCACAATGGCCATGGCCTCCTAACATCTCCATCGCTTCATCATCTACGACCTGCCACGGCACGTCACACAGGAGAGAGGGAAGGTTACATTCATCCTACCAAACACACACACACACACACACACACACAGCACACTTCCTCTTCCTCTTGCTCTAGTTCTCCACACAAAAGTTTGAGCCTGAATTTTTACCAGTTCCCATGTTAGGAGAGACTGGGGTATGCAGGGCAGTGAGGGGATGATAGGCGGATAGATTTAGTAGAGACACAGCGGACACTCACTGCTGTCCACAAACCTCCAGACACTCTAAAACCACTGTTTCCCGTTGTTGGGTTTGCTGCGCATAGTGAATCAGGGTGGGAATGTGGACAGACCACTCGACCACTGTGAGCAATCAGTATGATGTTTGTGGTCAGGCTCCGTGCCCCTGTGGAGCGAGATGGAGACCGAGCACTGCAGTTAAGGTGGGAGGGATAAAACTTTGTGGCGTTTGTGTGTGCATGTGTCTGCGTGCGTGTGTGCTGGTGATATGTCAGTACTCCTCATATGTATATAAACACGTTGTGACTAGAAGTGTATTGCATGTGCATGCCCGTCTGCACATACACGGGACAAGGGTGCGTGTTGCCATAATTTATGCTTTGTTACCGACCACCCGCACATACAGACCATGACCTCTTGATTGAGTCTTTGGCTTGGCGGCCTGTTCCCAGTTGGCCCATTTTTATTCATCTTAAAGAACCAACCACATGACTGTGGAGATAAAGTCCTCAACACCAACCACCCATGCCTTGTCACACCACGACCTATAAGTGGCCTGCAGTCCATTGGTGGTCAGCGTCAAGTAGCATTTGACGTAAAAGGACTGGAATGTCTAGGCCATGATTTGAGTATAACCATTATCCATTGAGAAACAGTAAAATACCTCGATCAAAAATGAGTGAATGCATGACAGGACAAACAACAAAGTGGCATATCCAAATTGGTTACATTGGGATCAAGTGTTCTAGGTGGAAAACTGTGAGTCAGACTATGACTGCAAAACCACTGTATATTTTAGAAGAAATGATCTGATAGCAAACACTGTCAGTCCCCCCTGTAAACAGAACGGTAATGACAGGGAAAGACTCTGTGGAAGGATAACCGACAGTAGAATGTGTTTACAGACATCTGACATCCTATGGGCACAGCTCAGCAACCCACACCAAGTCCCACATGAAATATGAACACATACTGCGGTGGAATCCATGTGACACAACATTAGCCTCATTTCACTTGTCAACAGGGGTGAAGCCTGCATTTATCTAATCGTCGAGACTGAAGAAACAGACTTGTCAATGAGAAATTACCACGTCATTTGTCTAGCCATATTGGATTTTAACAGTTTAGCTTCTGTGCATATCTGCACGCAAATCTTATCTGAAACTATCTAATATTTAGTGTAAATGTCTAATGTATCTGTATAGTTTACTACTATCTTAACATACTTATTGCTCAGCTTTTTTCTTGCACTACATGTGAGATGCTGTATGTTCTTCTACCATGTCTGTTAATATGGATCAACCACAGCAAGTCAACTTCATTGTAATGCACTTGACCAATAAAGATGATTGTGATTCTAATCTTTATTGGCTGTAGGCCTACCTTGACTTCACCAGCACCAGAACATTTTCATATCAATCAACAGCCCGGAGGATTTTGTGAATGAGTAGGGCCATTATCTCTGATCCAGTGAATACATGTCATTCATGCTTTTGGATCCTCAAGACTGGACTACTGCAACTCCCCGTTCACCTGCCTTAGCCAGACTCCTGTTTGTAGATTGCAATTGGTCCAAAACGCTGCTGCTCGTCTTTTAACCAAAACTAAACATAGGTCGCACATTGCCCCTGTACTGGCTTCACTTCACTGGCTCCCAGTGAATTTTAGAGTTTATTTCAAACTCCTTTTAATCACTTAGACCACTGCATGGTCTGGCTCCTGACAATATTGCTGACTTTCTGTGTCCTTACAACTCTGTGAAACCGCTCAGATCATCTAATCAGAATCTTTTAGCCATCCCTTGTGTTCATCTTAAAACTAAGGGTGATCGTGCTTTTGCTGCAACTGGCCTAAACCTTCCTCTGGATGTACGAGTATCTGATTCATTGTGCACTTTTAAAAAGTGACTTAAAACACATTTTTATTCCATTACATATCACAATAACTGATGCTAGCCTGCAGTTTGTATAATTCTTACTGTACGTTTCTCTCAAGGTTTTAGGGTCTTATATGTTTTAGTATATTTTATTATTTTATGCTTTCATATTCTGTTTTAAGTTTTAAGTTTGGCCAGTCTATTTTGTTTGTGACACTGTCCCTTTTATTTTTGTGTTTGTGCATTTTGTGAAGCACTTCGTGACCTTTGTTTATCAAGGTGC
Organism: Monocentris japonica; assembly: GCA_900323365.1. NCBI lineage: Eukaryota > Metazoa > Chordata > Actinopteri > Trachichthyiformes > Monocentridae > Monocentris > Monocentris japonica. The sequence goes on from OOFE01003407.1 coordinate 52,162, forward strand.
TATATAAATAAAACTTTACTTACTTACTTACTTACTTACTTACATGTGTTTCAGACAAAGGGAGAAAGTGCTCTGTTTTTTGGTTTTAATTACAAGCTGTGTTTTTACAGCGACAGTGGGCGAGCGCTCAGTACTGACACAGCAGCAGAGGAATGTTTATTTGCTGCAGTTTAGGAGCTGAGTGGCTTGCAGGAACTATGACACATTCCTGTGTCACTCGCTCTCCCGCTCACAGACACACTCCACTACCCATGTTCCCACTGGCGCCCCTCCTCTTGGTCCACAACTGCACGTACATTCACACCTATTCCCCCATCACACATCCTGCACACCCTCGAAATGTAGCACCTCTGGAATTTGTAAGCACCCCCCAGCCTTATATCACTACCACTTTGATCATTCATTGCGACTTAGTGTGACATTACTTAGTAGGCCTAATACTTCCCTAAAGTGTGTGTCACAAAGTGTGTGTGTGGCACATGTACAGCAGTGACTTAGAGATAAATCATTCATGGCTTATTTCAGCATTGGGGATCCCTGCCCACAAAGTGCGTGTGCATGCGTGCATGTGTGTGTGTGTGTGGCTGACTGAATGCACCTCTCCATCTTCTCCAGTCCCATCCATTATCCTCAGCATCTGGCAGCCACAGCCTGTAAAGAAGACATTTCTCTTGGCAACTGTTTTTTAAAGGCAGTGACACAGGGGACAGCCAACCACAGGAGCCACACATCTTCCAATCTGCATGCATACTGAGAACGGCTTGCATAACAGAACCAGCCCAATCTCTCTCTCTCTCTCTCTCTCTCTCTCTCTCTCTCTTTCTCTCTCACTCACGCACAACACTGTTCCCACCCACCCTTGTCTCTCTGCAATATACTCACCCAACTTTTGAAGGCTAATAGCTTCCAGAACTAGAGCTATCCTACAAACTGTGCCAGCAGTCTTTCAATACGTTTTGCACCCTAAAATGCTCCTGCTGGCCCCTAAATGAATATTGTGTGAGATTGAGACTCAGGAGGAGCGGGCTCGTGGACCTACATTGCAGCAGCAGTAAGTGCTTTTATGTGCAAATGTGCCTAATTTAGTGACATTAAAAGCATGTTGTTGACATGGGCAATGTCCAAAGTGCCAAAGTTAAATCATCAAACTTACTCTGTAAATGTAAGCCGCATGGCTTGGGATGCTACAAGTCATACTCTCAACAAATGCTCAAGGGGTGTTTGAGCCCTCAGTGCTGTCTCACAGATGGCAGGTTGAACCATAGAGAGACGAGTGCCCCCAAACATGTCATCAGCTAAGGCTCGGCTGCTGAAGAAATGCACAGTCTTTGTATAATTGCAAAGTCTTTCACATTGAGTTCACTCAGTAAATGCATTATATTAATAACACATGCACATACATGTGGTATACAGTGTACAGCTGCAGTGAGCAAGCTCTCTGGAAGACAAGCATAATGTTGACATTTGTTTTTGCTTTGCTGCTAGTTATGGAGTTTTCTGGAAGGGGTTTTAAGTGACTCATCTGAAAGACAAATGGTGTGCTAGGAGTTACCTTGATGGAGTAAGCTGTCTGGAAGAAAACCATAATGCTAGGAGACACTGTTTGATTTTGGTAGGCTGTTAGCTATACATTTGTATTGTCACCTCACAGCAAGAGGGACCTGGGTTTGATCCCTGGCTAAGGGAAGTTTACATGTTCTCCCTGTGTTTTAGCTCCGGTTTCCCCCCACATTCCAGACATGCAAGTCAGGTGGAGTGAAGACTGGATTACCCATAGGCACTAATGTGCATGTGTGTTTTTCAGTGTTAGCCCTGGTGACCTGTCCAGGGTGTCTCCCTGCCTTTCGCTAAAGACATGTTTAGGCACACTCATCTTTCTGGGGAAGCAGTTAGCAAGTTACTCATGGCGTCACCCCCCCCAACCCGAAAAGGCCACAGTGTACTTTCTGCAAAAATGAATTTTGGCAAGTTTGGATGGACAAAAAGACACATTTGCAGAAAAAATGAAACACTGCATTGGCTTCAGAACTAGTCAAATTCTTTGCACACAGTGCACAACTGTCTGCAATTGGTCTCACATGATTGGTTGTGTTGCCTGGTAGACAAGTATCTCCATTTCTTTTTCCAATTTATTGCCTTTGTTTACATTTCCGTGATCTCATGGTCAACTCTTTGAAAATGAATTGTTTCACGGCTAAGCTTGCTGAGTTTGCTACAGGATATCTGCACTTGTATGACTGATCAAGCAGCTTCTAAATCCTCATATTCCCAGCTGCCTTTGTCACTTTTTCACTGCAGCTATTGTTGTTGCTGTTGTTCTCTTAGTTTTTGTCACGACTATATCCAGTTTCCCTAGGTTACGGTTACCTTAATCTTAATGCGTTGCCACTGGCATGGAGTGTAAATAAACAGACAATAAGAAGCCTCAGGGAGTAGACACAAACTTGTATGGCGGCGTGCGTTTCTATTTGGGCACATTCGACTTTACACTGCCACCTTAAGACAACGTTGAAGGCTCGAGCACCTTCAATACGGACAACGTTGACATCTAAACAGTAAAAGGCTGCCATCTAGTGGACCAGATGTCATATTACAAACTTTAATTTTTCAAGCAAACAAGTGTATATTATCCTACTCTTTCACCAACAAAGTATGTAGAATAAATTAATAAAAACCTGAATTCAACAAAATGAGCGAGACACGTGTGTAGATACCTGGCTGAAGCTGAAGAAACAGGTTTATGAGGTTTTGAACGGGTGTACCAAAAAGCGGAAATGTGTCGTAAAGTCCTCGGGAGTGCTTCCGGCTCGTCCTCTTTTCAGCCTTCCACTGCACGATGGTGAGCGTCTCTCTACTACTCAAAGGGCCTTTAAAGCTGTTTAAGAGTGATTGGACGAGAATGTGCTCCTCTTTTTAAGTGTAAACCTGTACCATGCTATGCTTATCTTGATTATTATTTATTTGTAATGTTACAATTTATCGGATACATGTTTTGTTTGAGGTTTCAGCCGAAGTCGTGACGGTCTAGTTAGCTTTGCTTAGCTGGTTGCCGTCAAAACGGACGTGAAACACCGGGCAAGAGCCGCAGTGCTAGCGGGCTCAGTGGGAGCTATGCTCAGTTAGTATCGGTGTGTACTGATGTTTCTCTTGTACCTAATCGTAATCTAACTTCCAGACTAAGAAGAGAAGGAACAACGGCCGCGCCAAGAAGGGACGTGGGCACGTCCAGCCCATCCGCTGCACCAACTGTGCCCGGTGTGTGCCCAAAGACAAAGCCATCAAGAAGTTTGTCATCAGGAACATAGTGGAGGCTGCTGCTGTGAGGGACATCACAGAGGCCAGCGTGTTTGACTGTGAGTTGCTGCTGTCAATCCATTGCAAATCCTACTGGCAATCACAACACTAATGATGATGGAGTTGGTATTGCAGGAATTTCCTTAACTGAAATCTCTCCCCCCAGCTTACGTGCTTCCCAAGCTGTATGTGAAGCTGCACTACTGTGTGAGCTGTGCCATCCACAGCAAGGTCGTCAGGAATCGCTCCACAGAGGCCAGGAAGGACCGAACACCACCACCCCGCTTCAGACCCAGTGTAAGTTAAATTAAACAGATGCAGTCCTGTAGAGAAAGTGCCAGTTGCAGAACCGAATCACAAAGGGGACATCTGAAATGATTCATGGGGCATTTTCTGCCATAGCATTGGAATGGAAAGCCAAAGGGGGAGATGTGTACACACAGAATTGCTCCTTTAATCCTGGTGGTTACGTTAATATATTTAGTATTTATGACTGCAAAAATGTTTGATGCAAAGGTAAATCTGTCCACTTGTGAAGACAGGCAGTATTTCCCATGAACAACACTATTAAACTGTGCAAATTCACAACATACACCCAATTATGAGGGCAGCACGGTGGCTCAGTGGTTAGCACTGTCACAAATCTTGTGACAGTTCGTTCTTCTCTTTCATCATGGACATGCACAATGCACCATATTTACAGCAATTTAATTTTCTTCAAACATCAGACCTTTGTGGTTAATTAGCTCAGTCATAGGTGTCACATCTGTATCTTTGATGCCCAAGGGAATGAGGCATCTAAATGCATACAGGAGCAACAGAACGACTAATCTTCAAAGTTTGACATCATCTGAAATGGTGGCTTTCATGACAAGTTTTACAAGGCAAAAGGCCAGACATCAAACATCCTAAGATGCAGGTTAACCCCTGCCTTGTTGAAGGGTTTACTTTTTTCAGATCAGGTCTTCATAAGAAATTAACAGCCTGTGTCTGTCAAGGACTTAAGAAGATGGACAGTACAAAACATTAAATATCATCCCATATATTCCAGTGACCCCTTTAACTAGCCTATAACTTTGTGCATGATGTCTCCTCAGTGTTTCATGTTACTTGATAATGATGCTTATCTCATATCCGACAAATCATTGCATACAGACTGCACATTCTTGCATCGTAGCTGTTATGGTTGTGAGGGGTTCTGATTCTCTCATCAGCCAGTGCATATAGGTGACTGAGTAATGTGATAGACCAATAGTCCTTAAATCTGCACCTCTGGGTCCAGAGTACTGCTGGTTTTCATTCTAGTGTCCTAATCGGGGACTGGTTTGCACCTGGGACGCCAGGTGACTGCAAATAATTACCTGCAACAGACCATATACCAGAAGGGGGCAATCATGTGCCACGGAGGGCCGAGAGTATGCAGGTTTTCACTCCAACCAGAGTACACCAGGTGATTTCACTGCGTAGCTCCTCCCTGGTTGAAGGTGTACTAATCAGTAAAATCACCTGGTGGACTCTTTGCCCACCCCTGCCATATACCCTCCATTCTCCAAGGCTGAACGCTGTGGGTTGTTAACTTATCTTTCCAAACAGTTAAGAGGCAGTTCTTCTGAATAAGTAGGTTCTGTACTAGCCTGAGAAGTGATTGATTGGCACTGAGGTCAAAGTGCATTACTTTGAATATTTCTACTGAAATGTAATTCTTTGTGAATTTGTGCGAAACACAAATAAGGGAATAGTTTCTGATCAGGTCATCTTTTTCTCCGTTGTAGGGTGGTCCCCCACGAGCCCCTCCAAAGCCTATGTGATGTGGAATTTTACAATTGTCATTGTGAAATAAAAGTGGTGAGAAAAGTCAAGCCTGCATTGCCTTTGTACTTTTATAAAGATAGCTGACTGCTGTTGATCAGAGGACCATGATGAAAACAAGCGTGTACAACTAGAGCGTAGTTTCCGTTGATTCTACTATACATTGATGCCTCTAATATAAATAAACAGGGAATGAAGGAATATTGCGAGTCTGCTTATTTCTTTGCGTTGTCACTGGAGAGAATTAGACTCCTAACTCCTAATGCATTTTGAGAGAGAGCTCAGCACAGGACACAAGACCATGAAGATTTGGACGTAATGTTCAAACTAAGGAAAATCAATTTTACAATAAATGTGACTTTATTGACAGTAAAAAGTTTCTAGAATATTGAGGGGCACACATTTGTAACTGCAAGTACATCTTGGAAAGCAACATAACTTTTTGAAATAATGAGGCAGTTGTACATCTTTAACTTTGAGGTAAAGTGTTTTGTCATGTTACATCATTTCACAAAATATTTTAAACATTAAAAGTCCACACAAGGAAACGAAAACCCATGCCTCATTTTCACTTCTTGAAAGTACTTCACATTTGAAAAATAATTCACAATTCAGATGAAAGCAGAAAATGACAAGCACACATGCTATATTCCATTCACACACACATTTCTCTACATGTCAAACCAAGTGCATTTTTAGATTAATTTTTTCTCAAAAGGTTTCAAGTACATTTTTGCCAGCAATTGAAGGAAATAAATTTAAACTATGAAGCAGCAAACCCACAATAACAAGTTAGATTACTGAATTTGGTCTCATTCATGTTCCCAACATTAACATTATCAGCCAACTCACCATACTGTAGCAATAAGGTATTTGGGTGCTATAAAGAAGCAGGAGGTAACATTTTATGGACTTGAGGAATATGCTGGATAAGATTTGGGATATAGCTGACTAAATACACCAAGGCTGTAACAAACAACACTAAATAGATAATCACAAGTAACTTTAAATAACTGAAGAGACTTCAAATTATCCACTTCCCATCAGGTAAAGTTTTAGCCTCAACCACTGAGTGCAAAACCACAAAAACACTGAACTTATTAAATTGATATTTAACTCTCAGTTTGTGACACACCCAGTCACACACTGCAGCAAACTTGTGTAGACCACAGGTCCACTCCGACACAGTGGGATTCTGTAGAAGGCCAGCCCCATTAAACACTATGCAATGTATCAGTGCAGTAGATCAATCACAGAAAAAAAATAACTTCAACTGTAAAGCCATCAAGTGCTTCGGCGAAGATGTTCATATATAAGCAGAGAACCTAAAAGTGCAATCCTCTATACGGGGTAGCACCCTGGCCCATCTCAGTCAGGGTCCTATTTTACAACACATGGGTCATGGTCTGATCTGCACCAGTATTCTAAGGCTCACTTTAAAATCCAGCAACCTATTCTACATCTGAGTCCTGAAAGCCGATTTCCACCTAAGGTGAGTATTTTCAAGTTAATTTCCTCCATGACTTTGCTATGTCGTGATCGTCTTCTCATTGATCTCAAGTGCAGCTGCAAATACTCTCCCTTATGAGGTGACGTCACACACTGTTGAACCATGCTGTAAACAATATGTATTCCTAAAACAGGGTCACTGCTATAGGAGTTAAGGCAATCCATTTCTGTGCTTCATCTGTGACAAAAGCGCCTCCCTAACCCAGAGGCACAAAGCTCTCAGTGCATATTAAGCTTACTTGACATACCACCCAAAATCCTCTCCTCAACCACGAAAACACAAAGCTCTCTTAGTGCACACACAAAGCCTACCAAACATAATTCAAACATAATGTGCCATGCTTCTCTTAATCTAATTTTTTTTTACATGCATCTATAAACTTTTGATTTAGTCCATTCTCGTTCACCCAAATATGGGCCTGTGCACCTGACCAATCAAAGTGCTAACTACACCACTTACGAGAAGATGGCTAGTGGAGATTTTTGAGCACCAGGTTTCCCCCACCGTTTGTCAGTGAGAGGAAATCCCCCAAGAAGGCACTTTTGAAGCAAAACCAATAGTTTTGCCGGATGGTTTGATTTGGGAGTGCAATCAATCATAGAATGTAATTTGCCTCCCCTAATCTTTGAATGATGCGGTGAAGATTCTTCACTCACACCTGCTGTAGCTTGGTTCATATTCTGACATTAAAACCACAAGTCCTTTTACTAACACTAGAGATTCAAAGCAACTGATCTGGTGCAGAACAAACGTGAGCCCACAACTTCAGAGAGCAGCAGTCATCCCCACCTCATCCTACCACTATTCCCTCTCCTCTCCACAAGCTCCCCCCTCTCCTCAGCCCACCTGGTGCTCTCCACGGCTGATATGAGAGGAGAACTCATAGCGGTCCTGGCTGCGGTGGCCACAGATGTTGCACTCAAAGGGCTCGCGGAAGCCGTGACAGCCCATGTGGATGGTGAACATGACATGGTCCAGGAAGAGGATGCGACAGTGTGGGCAGTGGAAGGAGCGCACAGGCCGGCCCTCCCTGTCTACCACCTGCACAGTCTGCCTGGAAGACAGGGGTGACCCAGGCCTCCTCTTCACTACGGTGGGAGGCATAGGACATGCCCTCTCCCACTCTGGGTCCAAGTCTTTGGCTTGGCTGGGGCTGGACGTAGGATGGCTGCGGGGCAGTGCTGGGGTTTGATAGTGGAAGT
>OOFE01003431.1:2407-19010 GCA_900323365.1 Monocentris japonica
TTTCAAAAGAAAAAACAGTATTTACAGCAAAAACAAAGCACACTATTTACAATAAGTATCAATATAAAATGTAAAATATAACTCTTGTGTGATTATAAGTGTGTGTCTATGTGTGTGTGTGTGTGACCAGGTTGAATACAGTGGCAGACAGAGAACACCGAAAAAGCAGGCCTAGGTCTAAGTTCTTCAGGAGAGGGTTGGGCATATCTTTCTGTGAATGCAGTGAAAAGAAAACCCTTTTTTATGACACCCTGGGCAATTCATTTGTTTCATGGGGGAGGAGTACTATTAAGCCATTTCATTTAGGGAATACAACAGCTCTAAAGTAAGCATGTCTGCTATGGGTGCCATTGTTGTTATAGATATAATGCAATGAAATCAGTCAAAAGCTGGCCCCTTCCTTGTACTGTATTAGTTCTGCACAGTACTCCAAAGAATAGAAAATGTGTTTGCTCTATGCAGGGGCAAAATAGCAAGTCAGCTTTCAGAGTGTCAACAGTCACGCTGTTGCGAAAGTGTTCAGTCTTTGTCCACATGGTTTGAACAGAGCAGTCACACCCATGGTACACATGGTTTCCCAGGAAAAACTTTTTTTTTTTTTTCTCAAGCCTAAGTACAGGTTTGGAGTATAGTACCATTCCTGATTACCCGACCACTGAGTTTATGTTTTTTCAGGTGAAGACAGTTTTCACCCTCAAATATTGACTGTATCTTATGCTTAAGCTTAAAGTTTTAAAGATTAGCTGAACCCATCAGCTGAAATTCCCTGTTGGTCTTTTTGTAGAGACCATTCAGCAATATTGTGATTTATTTATTTTTTCTTCCTATGCTCCATTTTTTTCAGGCAGATAAAGATAAAAGCAATAGGCATACCATAATTAGACTAATTGAGGTGGAATGGTCAGCCAGCCACATGCAGGCTATTTGACTAGTTAACACTTTTTGGATGTGACGTTTCCTTGCAGGACATTCTGTCACAGACATTCTGTCACAGACTTTCCTGTTGCTGTCTGTTTTCCTGTGGGAGGGAGAGGCAGATCTGTCACCAAGGCCCAGTCAAACCAGAAATCAAGTCCAGCTGTCTGCCCCTCCTCCCCCCGACTAGCCCCAGGCCTTCAGTTGACCCCTGCACCCTCTATGTGTGTCACACACATTTCCCTTGCTAGCACATCCCCTCCCTGGGCCAGGGTAATTGAGTGCCTTGCACGTGTTGGAAGGTTATGGGAACACATTTGGAGGGATCTCAGATGCGTGCAGACCACTCATGATCATTCCAGTTCTCTGAGGCTATGCTCCTGTGACATCTGTGTCACTGGAGCACAGATGGTGGAAAGGTGGCAGGAAATAATGATTCCATGAAAAAATCTGGGCTAAACGTGTAACTGTAGCAAATGCATGCCATCTTCCATTGTTTCATTGACAAATGACTTGGCCTAGAGCTAAGAGAAGGTTCATGCTCTGCCCTTTCGCACCATCAAATGTAATCAAAATGTAATAAAAGGCACAACTGACAAAGCCTTGTATCCATGTAGCCCAGATATGAGTAATGAGACTTCAGAGCGAAAGGCCACTAAGCCAAGTACTTCAAATGCACTAAGCCCCGGGTAATTAATGGACTCAGAATTGCTTTACATTAACTTGCCTAATGACTAACTAGGTTGCGTCATCATTTTTGTTCTTTCTTACTGATGAAGGTGCCAATTTTCTCTCCACCCTGCATGCTGTAGTCTTTTCTCCTGAAAGCTGATACATCAGCACACCATCACTCGTCATGTTTTCTCAAGTATTTTGTTGGCTACAGCATCACTCCTGCGTGTTAAACTCCTTTCAGTGGCTGGAAAAGATTCTCTTCTTGACCGCTGAGGGAAATTGCAGGTTAAGATGCTGTGGGGCTTGCAGGATGGATGGTTTGTGTTTGACAGGCTTTTTGTTGTAGATCAGAGGATATTGATTGGCTCTAAAGCGGTTTTACCGCGCAGTGTGATGGCTTTAGAGGGAAACTAGAAGGGGGTGGGGTGTATTTCAGGTGGAAAGGACAGCCAATGAGCAGCGCTGAGCAATGTGAAATGAACAGTCACATGGTTGCGCCAAGCTGAGATGAAAGCCCCAAGCTTCACTTCCAGTCGAGTTTTGGAAAACGGGTTGACATTGTAAGAGGATTTAGTGGGAAATGTGATAACGGTAATCTGGGTTGGATTATTGTTGAGATTAGCCTACCCTGTGGGAGGCAAATGAGTAGGAAGACCTCGAGAAATCCCTTTGAGGCAGAAAGATTACCTGTGATGCCCCACAGAGAAAACGAACACACACTCGACTGTTGTTCCAGATCTGATCAACGGTGAAATAATAGTTTTTCTAGAACAAATTTTATTTGACAGTATTTTGGTATCATTATGCTTACATCAGCTTGCATTAAATTCACACTTGCATTTATGAATCCTTGTAAAATGTATTTATTGATGCAGATTAAGTTTGCCATTGATTTTTTTTTTCCAGAAAACCATGCTCCACAACTTGAGATAATCATATACTCTGTTCTGACTACTGGGCTATTTTGCTGCGAGCATGTGAGAACAGACAGGGATGTTGTGCGTCAGGAGAAATATGTCCTATGGGAAACTCTTATTGTATATAAGAGTATACCTGGGCTGGTATCGGTACCAAAGTCAAATTTTTGGTATCATGACAACACTACTTTCCTTTCCATGCTCCTTTACTGAGTCTACATCAACTTGAAACAAGAGACCTGATGAGTTGACACTCATGTTCAGATTGGTTTTATGAGCTTGCTCTCATAATATACACTGATTGATTTTTAATTGTCTTTCTTCCTTTCCTGTTTCAGAATGACAGTGCTTCCTGCTGAAAGTGGAGCTTAATGTTTAATTTGGCTGTTGGCTAATCGGTATGGGACCTGGCTCTGATTTAGCATCATTTTAACTGTTTTCTTGATCTTTGACCTCTTGGTTTTGGGAAATTGCAACACTTTTTTTTCTCTTTGCAAAGTGGTGAATGCATCATTTGACCTTTACTTGGGTTAACTGTTTTCAAGCATTCGATGTTATTTGTGTCATCGAGTTTTTTCATGCTGGTCAGTAAAATAATTGGCCTTTTGGTCCTTTTCTGGTAGATTTGCACAAAAAGCCACACATCTGAGCTAAATCCCACATAATGACACCAGACATGGAGGTTTAGCAGGCGGACAGCAGGAAACTGCCTCCTTATGGTGTAAAAACATTTGATTGAGTCAAGATGGCAACATGGAATAGAAGCACTTGTTTATGCCGGTGAGACAGATTTGGAACGTTAAAAATTGAAAGCCATTGCAAAAACCAAACAAACATCTTTCCATATGGTGTACAGCAGTGGTTAGTGTAGTTGCATCATGTTACATCTTCCTCCTTCTCTTCCCCATTTGTGCCACTCTGTTGTGAAGTCAGGTGTAATGAGCAGTAACTCACATAGCTCATTCTATGGTGCCATTGCTTTCAAGACCTACAAATGGTTGGCTTTGCAGTGCTTTGCACACATGTAAGGGATTGTGAAGAGACTACTAATTGATCTGTTAGGAATGGTTGAGGTTTGGTTAGTCAGATGCATTCAGGCTGTCAGAGCCCAGTTACTGTGGCAATACTAAGGAACTGAAGAGGTTATTTTCAGGCTGTCTGTACTTCTCACTGTACCATCTGGTCCCCAAGGCTTAAGCCCAGGTCAGACTAAAACACTGTTCACACTACTCAAGGGGTTGTCACACACTACCTGATTTTGTCATTCAAAAACACCTTCCTATTCGCCCAGAATAGGAAGATGCTGTAAAAAATTGCTGTAAATACAAAATAGCATTTCTTGCTCCATGGTACAGAAGCTACAGTTTACATTACATACATTACAAATGTATTTTGGAGTGACACTATTACAAGGTTGACATGAACAAAGAATTTTATATGACACTTCATTCACATATGTAATTGCATACTTAGGTGGATTGATCCAGGCACGATGGCATTTCATGAGATTTATCTCTGCCAATGAAATTTTACAACAACTTATCGAGAATGGAGCAGGTGGAGTTGGGAGTCTAACAGATGTAAACTATCTACATGAGTGGGATTGTTAATGGATTGTTGATTGTCTTTTTTTATTATTTTTTTCCCCCTTGAGCTCTCCCCCTAGCCCCGATACACACCCTCATGGTCAGGATGGTCCAGTCGGGCTAAGAATCTGCGTTAAAATCGTCTACTCTGACTTAGGCTTTAGAGACCTATTCTTGATGACTATATCTGTTGGATGTTAATCCCCAGCTGTACTTCAATGTTATTATAAGGCACTATTACGATTTGAAGTCCTCCTCCAGTATCGCCCCTTTCAAATTTCTAAACCTCTCAGAAATCATTTGAAAAAGTGACGATATGACTTCAATGCCCGGACCCATCTAGTCATTGTTTGTAACCATGTTTCTACTTTTTATACTTTTACTTGCTGTTACTAGTTCAGTCTCTTGATTTACATGAGGCAGTAGACATCATGACCAATTGCAATTTTTCCATCAGTAGCTGTGAAGGCAAATTTAATGATGCTTGAAGTCATTGTCTGCTTTATTGAGGTCTCCTTTGAGTGCCCTGTAGAAGGTTAGACAAGCTATCTGTTACCACTGCCAAACTAGTCTAGGTGAGAAGATGGAATGACTGTGCCAGCCGGTCTCTCAGATATTTGGTAATGGGGTTCAAAAGCAAAAGCTGTGCAGAATTCCTTAATCTAATAGGCCGTTCTGCTGTTTATATGAGTATCACGCTGGGATGTGTAGCTGTATCTGCTATAGTTGCCAGCTACTTTTTCTTTTACTTCTGCTCTGTTGTTTTCTCACCAACATTGTGGAATGAATGAAGCAGTGAGCATTCTTTTGCTAAACACAAAGCAAACATTAACAAAGCTTTTTTTTCTTGATGCCAACTTAATTCATTATACTACTCCCTAATTCTAGCTGAATGCTTTCTACTGATTAATTCCATTGTGCTGCTTTTTGCTCTAAAATGACTTGCAATTATATGTCTTGCTCAAGGCTGTTTGCTATCATTACTGTCCTGCCTTCGGTTGCCAATAATTTATACCGGCCTTGGTGACAATAAAGTTGTGCAATTTTATGAATAGGTAGTATGTGGTGAATAATTCTCTGTATGTATATGTCTATATGTCAAAGAGCAGTCTTATCAGACACTGGCTGCTGTACTTCATTGGATCTCTTCTCAAGGCGCTTTTTCCAGGTCTCCAGGACAGGCTTTAGTCTTTGCTTTACAGTAAATCTGTTGTGCCTGGAAGACCTGACTTGCTCCCACTGAGCTGTTTCAGTAGCTACACAGTGGCAGCCTTGATCCCAGAGTGGCTTCACTGCCACTCTCCTCCAGCTCACAGATGACTGTAGAAACTCTTTTCATCAGACAGACAGTTCATCAGAAACATTTCATAGCCTTTACGCTATTTTGATAAGAAATGGACCAACTAGGCTATTTGTGTTAGCCTGTTGTTATAGAGATGTCAGGGCTGAAGAAGAGCTCTACCAACCATTTCCTAGCTTCAGTTAATCATCTGTCCCACGATGAGTTTATTTTGATATTTTTATTCATTTTTTTTTGTTCAGTCATAATTTAATTTTCTAGCAAACATTGTCCCACGGTAAGCAATGTTGTATTTGAATTCCCAGAGCTCTCTGTACACTAACATTGGGCTACTCTGGGGACAGTGAGCTACTCTGAAGAGTCTAACTCATCAGTGCTATGCTTTCGACAAAAGGTTTTTGTTCATAAGGTATGTTAGAAAGTCTTATGCTCTACAGTCATCCATAGCTTATGCTATATTTGAATTATAGACATTTGTAATTCTAGACTTCTTCATTCATCTAATATTGGGGTTGAACGAGCAGGGATGAAAAAAACTTTTTTTTTTCAGTTTCGGCCAGATGTGCTGGGCTGACTGAAATGATGTTTGCTAGATAACTATACAGCACAGTTTAATAGATATGCAGTGAGGCTAGGGTAATTCAATTCTCTTGCACAAGACCACATATTTACTCATGTCCTCAAGATTGAAAACTGAGAAATGTAGAACGATGCCAAGACACAATAGAAGTTATAAAAAGAGATCCCAAACCTCTTCTGTAGTCAATACCCAGTAATGACTTCCATCTTGTTTTGCCGCCACAATTTCTGTATCAAATCCAACAAGACTTCAGTCTTTGTCCTCATCAACCGAATGGTTTGTTGGAATAAATAAAAAGATTATGATGAATTTCATCATTCAATCGCTATCTTGATGAGTGTCTTTTTGTTTCTTTTTGTCCTTCAAGGCTTCAGCTCACTAGTGGTTGTTTCCAGGGTAACCACATTCCCTTTCAAAATTCACCATGTCTGACATTGGATACTGTCCGTCTCCATGGAAACAAAGCCCCTCAAGTCCTGATTTAAAATAAGATTTGGTACTAAACTAAAGGGAAAATGGTGCTGTAACTTGGGAAATATCCAGTGCCTCCTTAATATCCCTCTTTGCAGTCCTCAAAAGAAAGCACGGTTATTGAAATAGCTCAGACGAGACATGCTCTGCAAGTGACTGATGAAAATGAATTTGGTTCTTTGATTCTTTTCTGGGGATTTTTAAACAGGCTAAGTGTCACCTACCTGCAGCTCAGCCATATATCTCTATTGATAGGTGTCTATGGGGAGGGGCAGGCCTGATGTAGCAGTCTACCCTCCCTCTCTAATGGCCTCAGCGTTTAATCTCTGTCCATCTCTACCGGCCTGTCACTCTCTATTACACCTGACTGCCTTCCCATTATGCGTCCGATGTCTGACACAGAGGCAAAACTGATGTCAGAGGCAGTGATTAGTGCTGTTCTCTCAGCTATCTGCATCACCACCTGCCAGGGGACACAACATCCAGATCTCCATCGTTGGTTCACAGGTTGAAACAATGGATGACATGTTTTGATCCTTAGTATAAAAGTGTTCGCATGGAAGTGATCGCAAATAATTCTCTACAGGAAGAGACTGTTCAGTAGATTCACTGGTTTTGATTCTCTAAATGACCTTCGATAACATTTGACATTTCATTAGGGTACTTGACTTTCTGATTAATTACTTCAAAACCATTCAGATCTGTGCTCCGAAGTAATGGTTACAGATATAGCACCCCTGACTCAAGGCCTGCCAAGCTTTTCACAACTTTAGCGATTTCCCATTAACGGCTGTAATTGCTGGATTCATCAGTGTGATGTGTGACCAATCTGACTAAGTAGAGGACAGATTGAATGGGCAGATGAAAAGAAGTCGGGTAATGACATCGGACATTGATTTTCATTTTCATGAAACTTCGTAATTGGCTAATTTCAGTCTTCTTTCTTAGGCTAAATAGACTAAACACAGCAGGGTACACGTGAAAGACGGCCAAACCCATTAACTTCTGAATCTTATGTGCTGGACTCTCCTGATGTTTTTAAGTGGCTTGATTTCATCATGCTTTCAATACTGACAGGCTGGGGTCTGTTGCCGTCCATGCTGCTGCCGATCTACCCAACACATGGGAGGGGCCTGTCTTGCAGTAAACTCTTGTCAGGGAGATGTCACACCAATTCCTGCTGCATTCACTTCATATTAACTGGAGTCAGGCTGGCAGGGACTATCCAGCCTGTTCAAAGTTGTGTGTGTGTGTGTGTGATTGCGTGAGTGATTTTGTGTGCCCAGTTAAAGTTAGAAAATGAACCGGTTTCCTTGCCTGCATTGACAAAGAAAAACATACCAGTGCTTGAGGCTATTACCCTCCATTACACCCCAGATCCTCTAGATCAGATACGGAGAGGAAGGCTCCAGATATTCAGGTCAGCAGGAAAGTCAGTTTGCTCTCACTGTGATTTTACCACTGTCCAAAAAGTGTCAACGTCCAAGCTGGTTGTGTCGTGTAGCCAGTGAGCTCCCTGGGTTTTTTTTTTTTTTTTTTTTTTTCAAAGGAGAGGTGAATGTTTTAAGCTCTAATGTGTGTTTATGTATTAAATATTTCCTTCCAACTAACAGCAGGATAGATTCTGTTTGCTCTGTGATAGTGTGTTACATTTTTCTTACGATGAACTCTCCAGAGGAAGCAAGGAGCTGAGCTCTTTCCCTAAACGATTGGAGTAGTTGTCTTTCTTCAGCATTTCTGTAAGGAATTGTCTTCTCAGCACTGCCTAAATGCTCTGAAATATGCTGGCATTCCCTTGTAATTTGTTTCCCCTCTGGCAGTCGAAGCAAACAAGTCTCTCTGAAAACATACATTCTGTCCCTTCTTTGGCACTAAAGCAAGAAGGAGCAACAGTGATTTACCCAGTGAGTTTGTTTTTGCCAGCTCCTCTCAAGGCAAAACATAGTGATGACTGCTGCAGGTGGTTCACAGGTATCTCCCACTCTAGGACACAGCTCAATACTGACAGCTACAAGTCAGGAGTCAGGGAGTGACTAAAGTGTCATTCTAAGCCATCAGTGATTTGGTTCAAGCACATTTTAATCCCATTATTATTTTTACTCTTCATTTTATTCTTAATGTTATTCTTTTTCCTTATTTTTATTTTTCAGTTTTAAATTTTGTTCAAGAAGCATGATTCTCTTCACCATAACCTGTATAAATTCTCATCCCTTATAATAAACTAGAATAACATGAACTTGAATAAGCAACCATTACTAATGGATATGCAGACCTTTATCCCTTTTACTGTTGTCTTAAGTTTCATTTTGTATGATTGAGAATATTTTGTTGATTTATATTTACAAGGATATTCATCAGGTGGGATGTTAAAGATGCCTCGAAATGGGTTATCCCAAACAAGACCTTAACTGGGACATGAGGTATGACCTAGACTACATGGAGTACATGCATATAAACCAGAGCCCCAACCATAGCTCCAGGGTTATGGCCCAGTATTGGATTACAGCGTAAGGACATAGCACTGGAACACAGCTCTCCTTGGTAATCTGGCCCATGGCAATGGGGCAGGACCAGGATGCCATGATTTGTCTCTACACTGCCTAGTGTAGAAGCCTGAGAATGGCAGGAGGCAAGCCACAAGGCACTGAGAGCTCTATAAAGGCAGTTGGATGTCCAATTTGTTTGCGTCTAACAAAAGAAAGTGTACGCATGGACGTACGCACACGCAGCCAGTGTCCATTACAATACAAACCCTGGGAACTCCAGACCAATGTTGATAATTGGAGGAGTGTTTGTGCTGCCACAGCGTTGTCCTGCCTGGAGCCCCCTGCCGATGTCCCAGACAACCCGGTGTTCTGTTCCCTACGTCCATTCTCAGTCCAGATGTAGAGAGCAGCAGGACTGGCCAGGTTCCACATGGATAGGATAATAGTCATGGGTTTATGGATGGGTGACCCAAATGCTTTTCAAAATGCCAAGAAACAAAGTCTGCTGCTGATTCAGTTTTGCTAATGCGGTCACCGTTCAATAAGTGCTGTATTTAGTTAATTTCAATCTTTGTGACTCACCCAGAGTTTCTCATCTGCCATGAGGACACATTGGGTGTGGTAGCTATATACTGGCTTCTTCTGACACTTTGATGGTTGCACTGTTTAATCCTAGTATGGATACCACCCCCACAGGATGGTCTGAACTCTTTGGCACGTAGCTAGCGTTTGACTCACTGAGGAGATGAGGTGTGGCCTCTCCAGCACCTGATTACACACAGTTTTTGTGCTCTTTGCTAGGATGTCATCATATTTTGGCTGACCTTTTCCCTCTGGCTAAAGGGCAGTTATGTCCAGCAGATCAAGTTAAGCTGAGAGGGTTTGAGGACGACACTGGAGCCTCAATCGGCAAATCTACACCTTTGCTTCCTCTGCTTTTCCGAACCTCTTCTCTCGAACCACGTCCATATCCTCCACATCCACTACCATAAGCAGAACCTAAAAATGGCAAGTCTAAATATAGTTTGGCTTGGTTGGTGAGAGGAGTTGCTTGTGTTGGCACTGAACAACGGATGTAGCTGCCCTCCCAAGGTGTTACCATCTGGAGGAGAGGTATACATCGGCTACCAATCAAACAGCCATTTGGACAAAGCCTCTGCTTTATTCTGCTACTTTGATAAGTGATTTGATGTATTTTTGTATTTGACTTGCTTAATAGAAACACGAGAGCTGTGTTCACACTTTTCTTTTTCAAACCGCCCGTTTTATGTGAAAGTCAATGGGGAGCAGCCGCAAGGCGGATGGGAAGCATCTGCTTTTAAAAAAGCGCTGCGTCTGGCTTCTTTTTAGAGTAGAGTAGAGCTCTGTTAAGTTGAGAAAAGTTCAGAGAGTTCAGTTTTTTTAAAGAGTGCACATGACGTGGACAGCATTTTTGTGAGCCAACCAATAAGAACGAGGAAGCGGTTGGACTTTATGGTATGCAGGCAGCTGACATCTTACTATAGCAAAGATAACAAGAATGAAAATGGAGTAAGGACTGGTAGAAAAGTTGGTAGTTATTCCCAGAAAGTGATCATAAAGAGTCAAAAGTAGCCTACTGTTTGCTGATGGTGGCAGGTACTGGAGCTAGTTGTTATGAAACAGTCACATGACCCCCTTGTTTTTAGTGTCACTTTAGGCACCCTCTATTCATTTATGATATGTAGTCTTTGTTGCTCTGCATTGATTTTCAAATGGCAGGCAATAACCAAGTGCATTCTTAAGTGCTCAGTGAATGGCACTAATGCCTGACCCCTGCCATCATGGGCACTTGGAGGACAGGCCTGCTGCTGAACATTATTGTAATGGGGTAATTGAGGGCTCTCCCTCCCCTCCCCCCCGTACCTTCTTCGTGCATCATTCCACGTCATCTAGCCCTCTCACAACAAGTGCTGCTTCATTTCCAAGAGCCAATACTGCATGCAGCATCAAATCACCTGTGCCACTGCACTAAAATGAGCCATTTTGGGGACTGTCCAAAGTACTAAGTTTGTGCCAAAATCTGTGCTAATGAAATTCAATTGACAAAAGCATTCTATCTTGTTCCATTTTAGGCCAAATTCAAAGCAATCAATACTGTGATTGATATAACCGCTTTGCAATTGGCACTTTATCAAACAGATGAACAGATGAAAATGACCCTTAAAACAGTTGTGAGAAAATGTTTTGTGAACCCTTTTCAATTACCTGCATTCCTGTATAAATTTCTCCTAAAATATAGAGGGGGTGTCAGTCTTTCTTGCGCTGTCATTACCAGCTGGAATGCTTGGGGTTAGTGAGCCAATCGGGACTCCATCCCAATGACCTGTGCTTACCTGTTGAACAGTGACAGCATTGTGAGCCTCTGCACAACTCAATCTACTGTTTTGCATTCCTCAACAGTATCCCTCAAGACACATGGCCACCACATGCTCAATCAGTTCCCTTTTCTCAGTCATCCCCTTTTCCTGCACCTGGCTAAGACCAGCTACCTGGACCAGCTACCAGCTAATGAAATTGGATGTGGCGGCTTGTGGCCCAGCCCTATCTGACTGAATGCGATTACTGTAACAAGCACCTGCACCGCCGGACATTTAACAGGATTACGCTGAATTATCTCTCATTAGATCAGATTACAACACAGGGGAATGACCCTCTGTGTGTGTGTGTGTGTGTGTGTGTGTTCAGAGGTTATGTCCAGCTACTGGTCATTAGGCAGTAGGTTGCAATTATACCCACTTCCTAAACTTTCATAGCTTGCCTCAACTGGCGTCCATCGGTTGACCAAGTGTTTTGCTCACTAACGTTTCCACTCTGACGAGCTATTTGTTCCTCAGGCCCTCAGCTGATGTTTGTCCTATAATCTCACAAGGCTCTGGCTGTTTGAACATCCAGCTTTTTACCACTTCAGTATTGCAAGTCAAACAGAAGGACCATGTGTGTTTCTGGTTTGTTGTTTGCTGATTTAGGCTGCTGTTTGAGACAGACTAACTCAAATACTGTTTCTCTCTCTCCGCCCCCCCTCCCCATCCCTCCCAGTTGTCCGTTCCTGGCTCTCCAGTTGACCCCGGCCATCCCAGTGATAGGCGGTGTGCTGTTTGTGTTTGTGCTGGGGACGCTACTGAGGACCAGCTTCAGCGACCCGGGGGTCCTGCCCAGGGCCACACCAGATGAGGCAGCGGACCTGGAGAGGCAGATAGGTAAGATCCCCCTCCCCCTGTGAGGTTCCTGGGGGCATATAATTACAAAATGAGATTGCCACTATTTGGGGAAAAACCTAACACTTACTCAGACAAAACAGTTTTGGATATAATCATCTTAAATATTGAGGAATGAACATCAGAACATTTTGTTTTCCAAAATGGCTATATAGCATTGTTAATGCAATTCAGTAGAGAGAGCAAGGAAAAATTGCAGGGGGAGGAAGGTGACATTTGACTTAGTTCACGGGCTGGATTGAAACCCATGATGTCACAAGTATGTGGTATGGGCCCTGAACCACTAGGATGCATCCCACTTACCCTCTGTTTGTTAATCCATTTCTGACGCTCCACATCTGCATTCACGTTCTCTTTTGTCTCTTTTCTCTCGCTCTCCTTCCATTTGAACCTGGTTGTGCTCTCTGCTTGCCTCTATTGTCTCTATCAGTATCTCTGTTTCAGCTCCCCATCCCACTTTTTCCTTTTTGTCTCAATGCCTACATTTATCCATCCCTCCATCTATCCCTTTGTCTTCTTGTCCTCCAGCAGAGATAGCAGACAGGCCAGGGGACAGGGCCTAGCTGGCTGTCACTGAGGGCCACACCTCCATTAAATATTGTGTACACACACACACTTTCTCTGTATCGTTTGACTTTGTTTCTCTCCCTTCTGCAGTCTTAGCTGTGAGGGTGTGATAACACTGAATAGTGAACGTCAAAACTCCCTCCTGACACTTCCCTTTTTCCCTTCCCTTCTTTCTCTCTCTCTCTGTTTATCCTCTGAGTAAGCTTCTCTGGATGGGCCTGATCCAGTGGAATTGCTGTGTGGAATGTGCCTTTACAGCCTCCTAGGCTTCGTCCACACTAAGCAGTTTAAATTTGAAAACGCATATCTATCTCTCCCTTTTGTCCTCCCGTCCACACTACGCCGGCGTTTTTAACCCCCCAAAACAGAGCTTTTCGAAAACGCTCTCCCAAGTGGATACATTTGAAAATGCTGGCCCCCTGTTGTAGTGTGGACAGAGAAAACGGAGACTTTTGAAAACGATGACGTTTCACTGCTTGATTGTCACTTGATACAGCTGGGAGCGAGTGGTCTGCGCATGCCCATGGAAGGAGGTATCAGTTTTTGGTGGTCTAGTGTGGACGGCGAGCTTTTCGAAAACGCTAGACCCGAAAATGCCGTTTTCAAATTTAATTGGCTTAGTGTGGATGCACTCCTAGTCAGAGCTCTAGATTATCTGGCTGATGTCGGGGGGGGGATAGTCTCTGTGGCCAGAGGATACAGGTTCCCTGACATTAAAGGCAGTCTGAGGTTAGGCGGTGGTGAAGCAGTGGTGCTACTTTTCTGGATGGCCTCTGATCTGTGTATTTCATTTTATTCCAACTCGTCCGAGGGCCCCCAATTTGATGCTTTATCTGACAAGCGTTGGTGCTTTAGTGACTACTTGATATGGTTTGATTGAATCACCAGCGTTACAACACTGAATATAGCAGGCCATCAGCAAGAATCGGTTTTGACTACAGTCTGTGGTGTGGATACTGTTTCTGTTCATGTTTGTACACTACATACATGCAACCCATCAACCAAGTCACTCGCAGTGTGAGTTGGTGCGCTTGCTCAGCCACCTGAGAGACCTCTGGAGCAGGTGGGGGGTACAGTGTCTAATACAAGGGCACTGTCGACTGGGGTGAACACTGGCTGTCATGAGAGTCAGTCCTGTGATCTTCTAGTAACGGGACCGTCTCATCAACCTTCCAGCCTGTCCTGCTGCCCAATAGGTAAAAATGGATTGTCACCATTTTGCTTAAAGGTTTAACTCTTCTACGGTCAATAGTGTTTAAAAGTCGTGGTTCTTTTATGTTGGAATGTGACGCTTGTATTTCCTAGCGATGGTCCTTCTTTCCGTGCTTCAGGCCAGTGGGACCTTGTTAAACACACTCTGGCCTGTCTTAATTAATCTCATTAGAAGACTTAAACGCTTTGGGAAGGAAGGTAGACTTCAGAAAGAGCTTGGAGCAGTGTGCTTTGAAACAGCACTGTGCTAGAGAACCATGCTATATTGGCAAACAATTGTTTAGGAGGATAAACAAATTAAAGGATGGAGATATGAACAATGTTGACCCAAATACCGCGCTGCCCCCCTCACAATCACCCTCTCATGCCCTTTGGCTTTTGTGCCATGTTTGTGTATTTGGCAGCTTTAGCATTGTCTGTTTAGATTTGAATCTGTAGTGGAAACTTTTGTCATTTGGTTGTTGGTAGCCTGTAGCCATATGAGTGTGTGCATGGATGGTGAATTAATAATATCGACAAGGCTTTAGTTAATATTGGAGTCTGGAGTCTGAATGACATTGCCCCACCATCTGCCATGTTCTGTTCTGTGAAGGTATCCGTCGAAACTATCCCTCAAACTATCCCAGGAATGTCAACATCCAAGCCCATGGCATGTTCTGCTACTAGGCTAATAAACTACTTCTCGTGTAGTGTAGTGAACTGGAATTGTAAGACTATGGAGATGCCTAGTCATGATCACAATGCCAGCCTGTTTGACTTTTATTCTTAGTTCATATACACACATGTACATCAGGTGGGTTGGTGTATGCTTAAGCCAGAAAATGTTAGATTTAACCTGCTGAGAAGAAAAGGTCACTGTCTTTTCCCACAGCAAGTAAAGAGTTAGAAAAGCCTGGTTCAAACGCTATTGCTTTGTACATGCATTACAGGCTTGTTCTGAATCTTTTCTACCTTTTTATTTATTTATTTATTTTAGATTCTGCCTTATTTACTCTTGTTTACACTCCTCCCAAACCATATGCTCTCAATCATGTCTTGCCTTGCCCTCTGTATTCTCTCCCTCTCCTGCTTTTTTTTGTTGCACTCTGCTGCAATTTTTCTCCTGCATTCTCACTTTCTTTACGTCAGTCTCTATCAGTCTTAGTCTTTTTAGAAATGTCTACCTCCCTGACTCCCGTCCGTCTTCATCTCTTTGCCTGTCTCTCTACTTCCACCCCCATTGCTCCATCTTTCCATCCTTAGACGCTCCTCCTCCTCTCTCTGGTTCCCATGTCCAAACCTATGCAGTGAAGTGCTTGCTGTTTTGGTTGCAGCCATGGCGTGGCAGCTTGACATGCAAGGCATTAGTAGCGCATCTGTTAGCTCTTAGTGTGATTATCCCATCGCAGCCCCAACACCAACCAGCACCACGTTTTCCATGAGAAAACGCTCATCTCTGTCTCTCTTTCTGTATTTGCGTCTGTCTTCTATAGTTCATGACAATGTCTTTTCGGGAAATGGCTTATTATCTCTCTCTGCTTTTTCTGGCCATGTTTACTTCATTTATTTGATTTTACACGTGTTTGTGTGTTTCTGCACATCACTCACACTCATCTCTCTCCTCCTCCGCCTCTCTTGTTCACAAACGGACTAATTTCTGGCATTTTCCCCCCGTCCCCTTCTCTCTGTGAGACAGCACCCATCCTTTTTCATAGGGAACTACTGTTTTTTAACCAGTATACCCTTAAGTAACTGTACAGACACTGATAGCCACAAAGCAGCAGACAAGCTTAGCCGACAAGGGCAACTTTTTGAATGTGTATTATTTTTTCACTTGACAATACCACCCTGCTGTAACAGCCTCAGACCATTTACACTTTATCTTTGCATTTCCCAGATGCCCCAATGCTGCCTTTTCAATGCCAATGTTAAATACTCCATTACATTTAGAGCATTAGTTTCCCATACATAGGTTCATATATGGTGCACTGCCACAATATTGGCACGGCCATGATAAAATACATAAAACATTGTTTATATTTAGGTGTAGAAATTTGAAACATGCATGTGCTGATTTATAAAACCCTGCACACATCCCCAATTAGCCTGGTTTACATATAAATGGCCATCATTATTGTTATTATTATGGTTATCATTTTGAGAAGAAATGGCAGGAGCATTGGTGAAGAGTGTGAAGAAGCCCAATTTCACAGACTGTGAAGTTGAAGTAATGGTTGGATAAATAGAAAAAGGAGAACACCTATTAATTAGCTCTGGCGTTACAAACAAAAAAATATGCTGAATGGCAAAAGGAAACTGCAGCAGTAAATGTTCTGAGCCCCAGACCAAGGTTAGGTCAAGAAATGGTTAAGAAATGGAAATGGTTAAGGTTAAGAAAATGGTGTGATTACGAGTGTGAGGCCAAGAAGCGCATTACTACGCACAGGACTAGAGGGCAGGCCACTGGAGGAGGAGAGGGGACCCTGAGCCCCATATTACAGTTTGATGGTGTGATGTGCATATTCTGATACTGTGTGTGTATGAGTGAGAGTTGTAGGTAATGACTGCCTGGGCTGGTCCCAAGGACAGGGCTGCTGTGAAGGAATGACTAAATAAAGGCATATTGACTCAGTGAACTGATGGCTAAATAAACACAGGGACACTGGGTCAAAGGGCGAG
>OOFE01003442.1:16427-28496 GCA_900323365.1 Monocentris japonica
TGTGGGACTGTGACGCATGGGCAGTATGTCATAGTGGCTTGGGATGTGGCTGTTGCGGGGAAGGTCATAGGGGCTCTGGGAGAAGCCAGTGGCCATTCCATTGGGTCCCTGTAGAACACTCACTGTTGGCTCTGCGACGGACAGTGTAGGACAGATGGAGGGAAAAAGAGGGAGAAGAATATGAGAAATACTGAAGCTGGAGAGTAGCGGGCAGAGAGTAAAAGGGAGTAGAGAGCGGCACATGCAACATAAAGGCAGCTCACATTACCAATTATCAAGTCTCGAGAGGCTTACAGATTTGGTGAAGGCCTACAGCAGAGACAAGACCAGAGCAGCCATGCTGAGCTCCCCACACCAAAGCAGCCCCAGACTCACCAACATCATAGATATTCCTGCTTGCACTGCCCAGGAGGGTGGCAGTGCCACCAAAGGGCACTTCACGGTGTGAGGGGGACTTCATCTCCACGTAGCTGCTCTCTGTGTGCTTGCAGGCCAGCCCTGGTGGGTCTCTAATGGTGGCATATGGGTTTTCACTGTTCAGGGAGCAGGAGCTGTTGCTGCACATGGAGCCCTTGATAAAATCTGCACAAGACAAGGACATATTCAGTACTGACAGAGTTGAGAGCATTGTCACTGAGTTATGGCACTCCTGGTAATGTGAGAATCTGAAATTACCACTAAAATTTGAACCAGTGAATGACAATGAAACCCATTGCCGTTCTAAAGAAGTTATACTTCTTATGTTTCTGACAGGTGAGTAATGGTGGTATATAGTAATCAGACTATGAAGTGGAGAGAGTGGAACACTCATCTCATCCATAACAGTCTCATCAGTCTGATAAGAGGCCTCATTAGAGACCGCAGCAAAGCTCCTTCAGACTACTCTTCACACCCCTGGGTCCCTCACATTCACCACTGACTGCTGTCGGTGGAAGACAAAATGACGTATTTGGTACTGAGCCATAGAGAGCAATTAACGTTGGAACAAAACCTCAGACCACCATGATCTTGTCCAAAGTGCAGAGAGTTTTCACATAAATCATGAGTGTAATGATATGGGATATTGAGCCAGGAGAAGAAAGCTGTGAGGGGAATAGAAACCAAGAGGACTGTTGAGCATACAGGGATATTGTGCTGTATGTGATGGTGAGGCTGAACAGGACACCACATGTACAGTACTGTGCAAAAGTTTTAGGTAGGTGTGAAAAAATGCTGTAAACTAAGAATGCTTTCAAAAATATAAATAATAATTGTTTATTTTTATCAATTTACAAAATGATAAGTGAGCGAACAAAAGAGAAATCTAAATCAAATCAATATTTGGTGTTACTACCCTTTGCCTTCAAACCAGCATCAATTCTTATAGATACACTTGCACAAAGTCAGGGATTTTGTGGCAGAAACCAGTGGGACCCAGGTACACCCATCTACTGTCCGGAGAAGTCTGGCCAGAAGTGGTCTTCATGGAAGAGTTGCAGCCAAAAAGCCATACCTCCGACATGGAAACAAGGCCAAGCGACTCAACTGGTTAGTTCTCCAAGATGTTTGGAACAACCTACCAGCCGAGTTCCTTCAAAAACTGTGTGCAAGTGTACCTAGAAGAATTGATGCTGTTTTGAAGGCAAAGGGTGGTCACACCAAATATTGATTTGATTTAGATTTCTCTTCTGATACTGATTTCGAATAAACAAATAACCATAGAGATTTTCAAAGCATTTAGAGAGAATTGCAACACATAAGGAGAGGGAGCGAAAGAGAGAGAGGGACCTGCCATCACCAGATCGGGCGCGGCATGTGTGGCGTGCGCGGTGTGCGCACGTGCGCGCTAGACTGAGAGACATAATGAAGAGCAGGCAGACAGCAGCACTACACAACTGAACTCAGGTCAGAGCAGCTAATCCCAGAGAGAAGGACCCTAACCCTAATCCTTAACCTGTACAACTAGACTGTCTCCGGATGGCAATTTGATGATCAAATATTAACATTACATATTTACTATCGGAACACATAAGGTGATAAAATTACCACCATAGAATAAAGCCGCAATGCTGTCAGTCAAGAAAATAGGTTAAATTGCTGGTACGTGATGCGTTAGCTAGGTAAACATTCTTCTCATATATACTGAAAAGCAGCACTTTGCAGCTCTTGCACAACCAGTAGCAATTAGAGAGAACAGAGACTGGTTCTGGGTGGAGGAGATGGAGATCCCTTCTACTGGGCTGAGTGAGTCATCCTCCCCTCAGCTGTCTGTCAGGCATGCAGGAAGCCGCTAGCTTGTTTGTATCCGTCATAGCTGTCACTGAGACCATCATGCTCGCTTACAGAGTCAATGTGTCCGCCTTTGTGTGTGTGTGTCTGTTAAAGGGCTCAGCTTTACCTTAAAGAAACAGTATTTTTATTTGGTACTTCAGGAGGAGTCTGAATAAGACAATTGAATACCATTTGGTACACATGGATGTTATGTGACACTGTAGAGCTCTTAAAGTGGTGGTAATGAGGCAGGGTGATTTTCTTCCATGGTCTCAATAGAAACAGGAAGAGTTGACATCTTGCAGGCTATACTATAGTGTAGGTACTGTGTGTCTCTCTATTGTATGCTTGGTTCCTACCATGCTATCGATCTATATTATTTGGAGTAAAACACTGGCAAGGTGCTCTTTTTTATCTCACAAGGAGTCCTTCTTAAAGGACAGAAATGATATTGTCTTGAATTCTCATGAACTGGGTGGTTGTGGGGAGGTCCAGTTACACTGGGATACAATCCATCCAATTAAAAAGAAATGAGCAAATAAAATCAATGCGGATCGTTTACACTGTGGTGTCAAAGGACTCAACAGAGGACAACACAAGCCTAAATCTTAATT
Source organism: Monocentris japonica (assembly GCA_900323365.1). NCBI lineage: Eukaryota > Metazoa > Chordata > Actinopteri > Trachichthyiformes > Monocentridae > Monocentris > Monocentris japonica. The sequence continues at coordinate 19,292 of OOFE01003442.1, forward strand.
AGTAAGAACAATATATAAGTAGGCACAGCTGAGGAGACTATGCAATAAATGCAGTGTTATTTGTAATTTACTTCACATTGGAAAGAATTTCTTTTTAGGTTACTATTAATTTTGTGCACATAGGGTAAATATTTGCTGAAAATATTATTTCAGACTGATTTTCTCATAGCTTTCATACTTTCATACACTGATGTCACTTGTCTGTCAGGAATGGCTTTGATCACGGTTTAAGTCTATGACATTGTGGAGGTGGTACAGTAAGACAGTGAATAATAACATATAAGTCCTGCTCTCTCTCTCTCTCTCTCTCTCTCTCTCTCTCTCTTTCCAGGGTATTTTAACAAGGTACTGACAAGAAAAATGATAATGATGTGTCTGTCATGATATAGTGCTGGGAGAATTTGTCATGCTGGCAGGTGACTGATGGTCTGGTGTCATTCATTGGCCAAACCATGAATAACACACACACACACGTGCGCGCACACACACGCACACACAGACACAGGCTTGGAAATCAGGATACCAAAAACACTCAGGACAAGTAAAGCAAGTAAATCACGTCTTTTCCCCCGAGGCTTATGTTCATTGTTCACTGACATTGCTTTTGATTTGCAGTGTGGCACATGTCATAAAGCCATAATTGTGGCCTTTACAAACCCGTACTGTAGCAATAACTATGAAATGTATGGCATGCATGCTCTAATAATTCCCCCCTCATATTCTGCTGTGTAGGTTGCATCAATGTATTCACTAAGATTATGTTTGTTTCGATGCTATGCAGTTTGCATTAACCAATTCTTGTGATTAGAGACATGTTTAATCCATTCTGTCACTAGTACTACTCAACACTAGTAAAACTTTTAACATCCTAATATCAAAACTGCTTGTGAGTATATGTGTTCATTATTGTCATGGTTGTTTATCAAGCAAACAAGGTGCAGCAATTGATTAGATTCATGCCACAAAATTGGCACTATGTAATAGTGATATGGAATATAAGATTAATACTTTAACACAACTCTTACTGTTTTAAGACAACTATAATTCTGCAGGTTCAGTAGGTAAGTCGAATTTCATCTAGTTAAAAATTGAAGAAAAAAGAAAACTAGGCCAAACTAAAAAGAAAAAAACAGTTTCACAGAAATATTTAAGAATGTGCACAATAGGATGAGAAAGACTAAGAAGATGGAGTATTTTTTCATCAACTCTGTTTAAATCTCAAACGCTCTTCTGAATATTACAGTATTTATAACAGATTTAGGATCCAATTTCATAAATACAGTAGGATGTTTTTGACAAAACCAGCATTACAATATTTACAAGTAAAATGTTGGATCTGTCTTTATTTTGATGCTAAATCAATTGCATTGATCTAGCGCAAGATTCACACTCACACACGATTATTTTAAAGTCAAAGGTAACAATTAAGATTACAGCTGCCTTTTTAAACAATTACAAGTTTAATTTGACACTGTGATTCTGTTGCTACCAATAAGCTTATAATTCACCTGACTTTGAAAGAATATTGACGAGCCAGATTGCTGAATTTAGTCACAATTTCAGCAAAAAAATAACCACTATTGTTTCTGTTCAAAAACTCACAATTTCCCTGTATTATACTTTGTTAGAGGAACGAGAGGTACGTACTGCATGTACGACATTCAGAGTTAAATTTAAGCTACAACTGTTACAAGTCGGTCTGTGGTTCAGTAAAAAAAGTAGTGTAGGACCGATGACCAAGAGCTAATTCAATTTTGGTCAATCGATATAAAAATGAGACTAGCTCAAAGCTGTACACCTGAACGTTGTCTTAGTTAGTTGATTAGTTAGTTAGTTGGGAGCAGAAACAACTTGGCTGTTTGCTATTGTTTGTTTTTAATAAAAGCAGGTACAGACAGGGAATAACAGGTTTTACTTCAATGTCCCCAATTCAGACAGATTACAGCACCCTTTTCAGAAACCGCTTCTCTTTTCTCTCTTGCTCTGTTTAAAGCTAGATAAAGGGGCATGAATCTCCTTGCTCCTGTGGTCTTGGCAATCAATGCTATTGATAGTGACATTTAAGCATGAGCAAAGTCTACAGGTAAATGTCAGTGAGTGCTCTTACAAAATGAGGGCTGTGCCTTTACAAAGTTGAATCTAACCTTCTCTAATAAACGATGATTTGGGGGGATGACAATGAGAGCCTGTGTATGGGGCCAATCCATACATTTCTATAATGCAAAGATGTGCTCCACTGGTGATGACTGACCTCTGATACATTTAGAAATTGTCTCTAAAAGCCAAATCAATATTTCTTGGAAGCTGCATGGTAAGCAAATCGAAATTCTTTAGAAACAGATAATGAATACAAAATGTCAGTCGACATCAAAAAATGAATCTTTCATGATGAAAATAAACATCCCCAGGGTTCCACATTTCTAATTACAATACCAACAACACTATCCTCCCAAAACAAAAACACTTTATGCACTGTAAGAAAACTAGTACAAAATTAAAAATCCACTTTCTCTCTATACCTCAGGGGTGTCTTTGTCTAAGAAGATTCATCATTCTGTGGCAACAACAGTTTTTCCCATTACTGTCAAGTACAACGTCCCTTTGCGGCAATAGATTTGCCTCTTCACAACTGAACAAGACACAAACTTTTTAACACATGTCATAAAGCTGTGAGACATTTCACTCAGTGCATGGGGGCCTATGTTGATCTGAGACTTCAGATGTGCCATTGGAGAGAACAAGCAACACATCGTCTGATGGTTTCTTGAACGACAGGCCTGTCATAAAACAGCCACCAGCTCAGAAGTGCAGTTCGCTTGACACACAATCTTCAGGGATGTTTCTTAAAAAAAAAAAACACCGTCCCATTTTAAAAATCTTTTAGTGGGGGTAGGAGGGTGGGATTGGGGTACATAACAAATAAAGCATTGGCCTACAAAAGATCCAGAGGGAACGTTCAATGTGCCTGCTTGGTATCCATTTAACAGGAGGGCTTACAGCAGCCAGCTACTTACAGCCTAACTGAAGTGTTATATTACTCACCAAGCTCAGCTGGAAACACTATAGAAAATGTGTTTGCCTAGGATCTGCTCTCCTTTATCAATCCCAAACAGCAGGGACCAGAGCTTTAAGCACGATGCCAGGGTTCCAGCGATAGCAAACAACATTTCAGACAGAAAAAAGGGAATGGTTGCACAAATAAGATTTCAGTTTTGTCTCTGGAAATCCTTTAAAGCTGACTCTAACACAGCACATCCTACTTTATTCCCACTGAGGCTATTCAAAGACGCCGCCTTGGAAAAGTAACATGCAGACTCAGAAGTGCAAACTCAAGGGTGTGCACAGACAGACAGACAAAAGACAGGCACGCATACACAGACACACACCTACAAAGAAGACAGAGAGAAAGCAAGGAACACATGCAACGGCATTGAATTTGAATCAGCATTCAACATTTTTCATTTTCTTACCAATGAAGAAGTTCCATTCAGCATCTAGGTCTGCCTGGTTGGCTAGACAACCCCTCATAACGTTATGGCAGTAGTTGTGACAGGGTTTCAGCCCCGGCATGCCACGACAATATGGACAGTACAGCATCTTGGTCAAGGCTCTGATACAGGCTGGAATTACATTCACCTATGGAGCAAAGAGATTCTTTAGTTATGTCAACACTTGTCTTATCCAGTTAAATCATAATTTTATGGTGACAAGCTATAAGATTCCAGCTATAAACTGGAGAGAGAAGCTGTAATAAAATACAGTAATGTTGTATGCCATTTTTATATTTTACAAATCCATAATTTTCTGGTAGTTTTCCACAGCAAACATTGCATAACACATTCAGTGTAGATATAGTATCCCTGAGCAGAGAGAAAAAGTCAGAAACATATCAACTTTTGACAAACATCTCCATACTACATCACATCTGAAGCTTGAAACGTGAAAACACATCAGATAAAATGACAGGATGAGGTTTACAACTCTGTCCACCCTGATTCTTTCTGAAGGCTGTGTCTTTTATTGTCAGGCCATGTCATTGCACTGGCTTGAGTAAAAGTGACAGGATTCTCACATCTGCTTCCCTTCAGAGGTGGGGATGCAGAACGAAGGGTACATCTGATAATTGGCCTGTCAGCCTCTGTATTCATGCTTGACTTTAGATTTTGTGCAGCACACACTCTAGAGAGTGCTATGTGTAGCGGGGGTCTGGCAGACAGGTCAGTGGTAGTCATGAGAAGGACCATACAACAGGAGAGTCAGAGCCATCCTCTGCATATAATAGGACCGGCTGTGGTAGAAGAACCACACTTAACAAAATGATCTACCCATCAAAGAACATCGATTTGAAGGAGCAGTTAAATCTGAATGGTGTGAATATTTTAAAAGGATTTCTTGAAAAGTAAGAGAGTGATAGAAATGGAGCCATCAGAGCAAAATGGTGATTCATTTTGCAATTTGCATTTATATTTGATTTTGTGTTCACTTTGATTTAAATTTTTGTTTAATTTCAGTTGGTATCCAGAGAGGCTTTGCTAGATTTAGTTTTGTTTCTATTTTGAGAAAAATGTATTATATTTTTGTGTTATTTCATTTCTGCTTTAGCATTTTGATTATCAGGGCCAGGTCAAATGTGCTCAAATTATATTTTCTATCTGTCAAATAATTCAAAAGAGAAACTTACACATTGAAGAGATTCATTAGAAGGGGGCCCAATGTGCAGATATATATATATATAGATAGATAGATAGATAGATAGATAGATAGATAGATAGATAGAATGACAGAAAAAGAAAGGGGAGACAGAGAGCACAAGGTCTATTCATGTAACTACAGATAAAGATAAAAGAGAGACAGCACTCATTTATACTGTCTGAAAAAAGAAAAACCGTGCACTCCTGTAGCACCATGGCAACATCTGAGGCTGTGCTGTGACACTACATTCAGCTTTAGTCTTCTATCAGTCTGTTTTTAACACTGCCTCTTTGGTTTTCAAAAGTACAATGACCAACCCACCTCTGTGTGTGTGTGTGTGTGTGTGTGTGAGAGAGAGAATTGAAGAGAGAAAAAAAGGTGGTGGGTAGACAAAGAGATGCAAGCTATCAGAACAGTTACTTCCACTTCAGCTCAGCAGCAAGCAACAGGGATCATAGGAGGCATTTTACAATCTGCCAGAGATTTCAAGTGATGTCTTGTAAGAAAGGCATTAAACTAGGTTGCATCGCTCCATGTCATCCACCAGAATGTGTTCTAGCAAACTGTTTTAGTCAGTGTGGGAATGTGGTTTACAATTTGGGGATTTTAGCAAACCAGATACATTTAATTAAACATATATTACAGAGCCACTTATGTGCTGGAGTTATGTAATTTTATCATTACTCAGGCAACTTCTCCAGTAAAACATTCTCTACCTTACTGCCTTGCTTTATAGCTTCAGTAGAATTTGATTCAGTTTTCATTGTGTTCATTACATAGGATTTCCCCTTTTGGCCCGTAAAAAAAAAAGTCGCCTTTCAATATTACTTTTGTAGATATGCAGCTTCCACATGAATGTCGAAAAGATTTAGGAATCCTCGTTATGTCCTTCAATATTCCACGTCAATTCATAATCAATAAAATTAATTTGCTCAATTCTTTAAAATGTAGTAAGAAAAAGGTTGAATTACAGACTTACTTAATATCTGTTTTGTCACTCAAAACAGAACCTGTTCCCTAAAAGTAGGGAACATACATACATACATACAGATATTGTAGTTGTAAAGTTTATTGTATATTGTATAGTTTGCAGAGGTGGCACTATTTCGGTAAACTGAATCCCACCACCACCACTTGACTTGGAGATTCAGTTAAAAAATGTAGTTATACATCTAGAAAATTACAATTAACATTCTTGAAAACAGAGATGAAATAATTGGAGGACACACAATGATCAGTTTTAACAATTCCTTTAAAATAATTTCAGAAATTAGAGGGATTTTTAAATGTCATTATTGAATAGAGAATATTTTGATATAGTTTTGATATAATTTGAAAAGGTTATAAACTCTTACCTAGTTCAATGTAAACAAATCTTTTAAAAAACTCAATTTTACCTTTGGCAGCCCAGATGCAATAGCAATCAATAAAGGAAGTTTGTTATGGTTATAGGCCTGCTGCCATGCTTAATTCATTGTACTCAGTTGTAATCTACAACTGAGTACAATGAATTAAGCATGAAGCATTAATGAAATTCCTTATAGAGAAATCAATCCCTTTCCCAACCACTAGTGGGTGATTTGATGACTTTCCATCCATTTCAGGCTGCAACCAGCCATCAAACTATTGCTAGAAAACTACAAAGATGGGGTATAACTAATGAGTGATAATCAGAAAAACTATCGATGCCGTAGTGTTTTTGCCAAGTTAGGGAATCAGCAATAAAACCGTCAGTAACACTACTAGCTGAACCCAGTGCTGTAGGTCTTATTCTGTCCACAAGTGAATAGCAAAGAGACCAAGGAACTGCTAGGCTCATATACACAAATTGAGATTTGGACAAAATGGGATAAATATGTAATGACAATGTGTGTGTGCACATAATGGTACATTGACTACCTGCATACTGCACTGTCTTGTAGTTAGCTGCCTCCAATGGCAGCTAGCCATACATCCACAATCTTTGAGTCTCAGACTGATCATGCTGTCTCTTTACTGAACACTGAATTTGCTCAGAATCAATATCACACAAAGAAATCCACAAAGCAAATTTGATTGCTTGGTGCAATTGGTGCAATCTACAGTAAACATGACAGGGATGAGAGACAATTTTTAGATTCCTCTTCCTCTGTGCTGTGTGCAGCACCCTCATCCCCATACAACTCTCTCTCTCCCTCTCTTTCATCGATGAAAGAGAATATATTCATATGAATATATTTGCTATACCGATTGAGCGGAAAGAGAGGAAGAGTTTGTCAACGGTTCCTCTCTCCTGTTGGCTCACCCTGGGTCCCAGTTGACTGGACAGTGCCAGTCCAGTGAGCTGGGGGCCTGTGTGTACACTATAAAGAGACCAATCCACTAACAGGCCTTCCTGCTCTCCCCTCGCTCGCGGAGGAAGGGGCTACACTGTGTATGCGAAGCACTCTGATCTGATCACCTCTTTGCATTAGACAAGCATGCAGTGCAAATGTGCATTGGCATCAGTTGTACCGATTTGTCACCAAATGCTTTGGGAGTCAAAACATTACCAGTTTTCCTGATGCTCCAAAAAAGTGGCTAGATTTGTCACTAGTTGCTTTTGAAAAATTAAGTTTCTGAGTCTGAGAAGTCACTTAATCTAGCAACAAAGTCACAAACGTGGTGACAGTGGAGAGGACTGAATGCAAGGAGGATGAATAAGGTGGGAGGGACGACATGTGATGCATGTCCACAGTTACCACAATTCATACTGAAATCATCATATTGATAAACAATGGTAACACTTGACATTAACTCTAGTTTCTAACACAATCCGTAATGCAAATGGTAACTACCAGGATGACTTTGAAATGGACTTCCTGTAAAGTGATGCCAATAATTACAATAAGCTTGTGGCCAATACTGTATAGCCCTTGTGACAACAATGGCCAGGGAAAACTGATACAATTCTTTGATTAATTGACAGCCTTTTGACTTGAATAATTACTCACTTTTACTAGCGAAATGGCAAAATAGAGTATAGTAGCTTGGGTACAGGTGAGGGAAACAAAAATCATATAGTCAACACAGGCGTCCATCTACCAATGAAATATTTGCATACCATCTTACTTTTTATTCCAACTTGTTAAAAGGAAGTATGTATTCATGAGCATATTAAATCATTTTAAAAGTTTTTGGATTAATCTGCCTCTGCCAATTCAATTAAACTTGGCCCAGTTTCTATAGAGCCTATTCAAGAAATATATGTAAAAACTGGATGAAATCTGTTTCAAGCTGCCCCTGAGCTTTGACAACCTTTGAAAAAGTTGAATTAAACTGGTTCCTTCTAACACAATTATCTTACAGGGATTTTTATACATGTTACTGGAGGCTGCCAGTAGCTGGGTGCCCTGGATGGAGGGTAATCTGATAATCTTGTTAGCACTTATTTACAGTAGACTGGATGGAGTGTTTTGCTGCAGGCTGAGGGTAGAACTAGAGAGTGAGATGTAACAGATCCAGGCTGAGATTATCATACTAATCTATCTAGGTGTTTAAGTGCTGTGTTAATACTGTATGTGTGTGTGTGTGTGTGTGTGTGTGTGGTCACAAATGACTAAGTGGGAAGGAGAGTGAAGAGGATGGGGGTGAGGCATAAACAGTGGCGTACTCATTAGCCTGCTGCTTCAAAAGAGCAGCTTAAAGATGTGGTCAGCTGTTCAGCCAGACTGCCAGTGTGAGTATTGACTTCGTTGAGGATTAAAAATACAGTGATCCCAAGAAATAATAAAGCAAGGCCATAACTTCATTTCAAAAAGGCCACAGTCGTCACTATCAGCAATAGGAGACATCCCAGATCACTTTGGAATGTCATTACAGACAATAACAATCATTAGAACAAAAAAGATGAGACATTATTATCACATTATGATGTCTATTCCTCGGCTTTATGATTCTCATTGTTAAATCATTTGTATTGTTGGATTTCTTGATGTTAATAATACAAAAAAAAAGACGAGACTCAGTCATATAAGAGGAAAGGAATCACCTTGTCTATCCGACAGGGTGTTGGCAAGCACATATGGTGTGAGCTCCCTTTAGGGGCAACAGAGTGGGGAGAGCACAGATGATGGAAATTGCTTTGTGCCACCAAGTAATGAAGTTGTGAGAAATGACAATGACTTTGTAAGTCACCAAGGCCAATCAAGGGGAGCGCCAGTGGGACAGTGAGAAGGTGGCCAAAAAATTGTATCAATAGTTCTGTCATAATTATTGTGACAGGATGTGTTGCTTCACACTGATTGGACATGGATGTAAGGCTACGTTGCTGCCCCAATGTCCCCGCTCAATTCCACAGCCATTAGTGTCAATGGCAATATGAGTGATCTGTTGCTGTGCAAATCAGATTACCATCTGCCACCAACAGAAACCTGAACAAAACTCCAAAGTTTGTGGAGAAGGAAATGGAGTCAGTTGGTATACCATTGATTTCCTTGTCTATCATAATTCCTTATGTTTTATTTAAGTTTAAAAAGAATAGGTGTGGCAGACG